>CAMKVN010001675.1:0-17170 GCA_946474995.1 Funneliformis geosporum
GTCGGTTATTAATAAGTTTGACCATTGCCTTTCTCGGGCATTCGAGTAAAGTGATAGGTCTTGTATTATTTAGGTCGATTAAACTCAATTTGTTGCTATTTAATATATAGTTATAAATTTAATAAAATAAGTATAAAATCGGGTTGGAACCCATTTTATGTAATTCTACCTAATAATTATGATTATGATATTAACCGATTTATACCCGAATGTAGTATCTACTGATTTCTATTTATTGATTGCTAATCAAAAAATAGTGACTAATCGAGAAGGTACCCGATTTATCAGTGTTCGATCTGTGAGATTAATAATAATAAATATCCTTTTATCTTCCAAATTTTAACATAAATGTAGATGTAAAAATGCTTTTTCTAAGTTAGAATACTTAAAAAAGATCAGCTGATAATAAATTTATGGTGCAGATAATTGTTTATTATTAAATAATATAGATTTATTTAATGAAATTGTTTAAATTTATGAATATAATTTTCATAAGAATGCTTATATTTGATGAAAAATGTATTTATTGTTTTAATTATCTTTCATATAAAATAGAAAAAAATATTAAAAATTTAAATAAAAGATTATTTGCATCTTTAAAGAAAATAAAATTCCTTTATTTAAAAATAAAAATAATGATAATGATGAAAATAATTACAAAGATGATGAAACTATAGAAGATATATTAGAAAACACAGAATATAATATATCAACAATGATTTATTGTAAACAGTGGATTATAATATCCCCTAGATTATAATACTATACCTATAATTTTAAGTTAAACTATTCAGGTACTATACATGAAGACTCATGATTTTTTTTAATTAATTTGTATGATATTCAGAGGCATTATACTATAAGGATATTATATTACAAATATATTAAAAAAAGGTTACAAATTATCGCAGTAACAACTACGCATTTATTTATTTATGGTAAATTTATTAAGAATGATCAAATTTATTATTTATTTACAATTTAATATTCATTCTCATAATCAGAAACTACCAGTTCTTTATATTCATTTATATTAGACTCATCATTATCACTTTTTCATCATCACACCACTATTATTACTATCATTATCATTATTTTCATTACTAATGCTATCATCACTATCATCATTAGAATTTTATCCTGTTCACTTTTTTTTTTATATTATTAAGCAATCTATCATAATCGAATATCAAATTATCCTTACTTTCACTTCTAGCAATAGAAATTTCACAACATTTGAAAAATCTTTAAATTAAAAAAATTTCTATACTAATCCATGATTTTTTTAATCATTCAGTTATAGTAGCATAAAAAGGTCATTTAATCCTTTCAGCAAATATTAATTACCTAATTTTAAAATTCATTCATTTATTATAGTAATATCTTCTTGTTTTAAAGCTTTTATTAATAGTCACATCTAAAAATTGCAATTTACTTGTAAGACCGCCAGAAATCACTGCAATATTAGTTTGCTTTTCAATAAATCTATTTTTAACTGATTCTACAAGATACCTGCGAAAAGAATCTAAAACTAATAAAGACCTTGGATTGCCAAGTACATTTCTTTGAATCTATACATTCTCAACCCACCAAAGCATTTCTTGTTCATTGTACCATACTTTTTCATTTACACAAATATGAATTCCTTAAGGAAATAATTCTCTTGGTATATTTTTAAGCTTGAAAATACAAACTGCTGATAATTTTGTACCATCAGCTATACATTCTGGTATAACAGTAAAATTTGTTTTTTTTTTACCTGTAGTTCATATATTAATGGTTGAAGTTATACATGAAGTCGAAATGAATCATTTCAGATATCCGAAATAGTCGAAATGATCGAAATCATTTTTTTTTAATACATTTACTAGGCATGCATAAGTGGTAATATATTTGGATGCATACCTTTCAACAGAATGATACGTTTTACAACATGTCTAATTATACTATTAACCCCCTTTGTTATATTACAAATCAGTATGGGTTAGCGTTAAACTTAGGTGAATGAGTGTTAATATCCGAGTAGACTGCCAAACCAATGAACCCTCAGGATAGAGAGATATGGTACCTAGCCATCATTCACATTCATCACAATTACTGAAAATAGAGTCAAGAACAACCTAAGTTGATAGCCTACACCATAGTTGCCTCTCCATACGTCAAAATCACCCCAAGAATCGAACCCAGGCCTCTAAACCCTAGTTGTGATATAGACACCACGATGATTGAAGACAGTGCAATATCAACCACCTATAACCTACGACTATTGTTTAATCCAGGTTATACAATACCTACCATTGATCCTACCCTCACGAGTACATTTTGCAGATGATGCACACTTGTCCATTACAGATCAGTCCCACTATCAGTTCCAAACTCAATTGGTTTACGATATCTATTACCACTACCTGTTGTCAGGATGGTATGTATCTAGACGAAGCGAACTTATACCTTTTTGGTGGTAGCTACCATCATACCTTATAGACATCTCAGGGTCACCATATTCTACAAATTCGTGATCTTCAACGTATATGGTTCATACGCATCCTATGAAATTCATTCCCAGAATCAAACTGGTAAATCCCGTAAATTAAATTATTACGATCTGCCTTGGCAAGGAGCTGAACTAGGATCTATTGCAGTGTAACCTACAATAGGTCTTAGTTGTTACCAACTGAGATAAGGCGGTGAGACCTCGTTGAAATCATTTTGACCATTGAAGGCTAAAGTCGCGAAATAGTCGAAATGACATCATATCACATGATTTTTTATATTGAGGAAAAACAATAAACAAAAAATGTACGATCTCAGTCAATATCGCTCCAATTCGTATGAAACAACTACCATTCGATTCCTCGAAACTAGGCGGATCCAATGAGCTAACATTCATTGATTTTGGATTATTCAATCACTAGATACTCGCAATTGTATTATCGGCTGAAATTATAAATCAATAAATTTTACTTTAAATAAAGAAGTCCGAATTTCGAAATACGATCGCAAATATCTCAAGATGGGATGATCCAAAATCAATAAATATTAGCTAATTGGATCTGCCTAGTTTCGAGAAATTGGTTGTTTTATACGAATCGGAGCATTATTAACCGAGATCGTATATTTTTTGTTTTTTTGTTTTTCTATATATAAAAAATCATATGATATGACGTAATTTCAACTATTTTGACTTTTCATTTTGACTTTGACCTCCAAAGTCGAAACATTTAGACTTTTGGGTTTTCATTTCAACTTCATGTATAGTTCCAATAAATAATTTATCAAAAAATCTAACTAAATCTTTATCAGCTATTTCTAACATTAATTTATATAATATTGATTTAAATGCAATAGGATCATAAATAGGTTTTTGATTTAATTTATGTTGATTATTATAAAGAATATTAAACATTTTAATTATTTAATACTTAAATTGATTTTATTTAAAATTGTTAATTCTTCTATAATTTCTTGATAATCTGATTCAAATTATTTTAATTCTTCTCCAGTATAACAAATATCATTTCTAAGTATGATCTGGTGCAAAAGATATGTACCTCAAATAAAATGCTAAAAATAATATTTTCTATTAAATAAAATTTTATTTTATTTATTTATATCATATCAATACATATTCGAAAACATAAAAATATAAAAATTAAATTAAAATTATTAATCATCATCAGAATCACCATAGTCGTCAAAATATTCTTCAATTAATTGCGCATTCTCATCAATTTCACAATATTCTTTGGCATATTTAAGTGCTCTCCTCCAAAGACCAATTATAACTTTTGAGTTAATTTTTTCTTTAAATGCATCTAATAGTTTGTTTTGAATAGACAAAAGGTTTGGATGTGAACCTGAACTTGCAACTTCACCATTTACAACTGCTTAAACACCTTCAATTGGCTAAATTTCACAATGATAAGAAGGGTAAAAAAATTTGATGATTATACCTAAAGATGGAAACTGTAATTAATATGTTGCAATTTTTAATGTTGCAACTTACGTTGCAATTAGTTTTAACCTATATATATTGCAACTTATAATGTTGCAACATATGTTGCAACTAATTTTAGCTTATGTTGCAACATTTTGTAAATTTGAAATCAATTGCTGTACCATCTTTAATTATACCATTCTGCTATTTTGACACAAGTAAATGGCACCTTTTCCTTATTCATTTGGACTAACTCCAAAAGTTCTGGCCTTCGTAACTCATCAGAAAATTCAATATTATGAGTAATTAGCCAATTAATTATTTCTTGTTTTCTTGTGCTTGAAGTTGGATATTTTTAACTCATTATTTATGATATCTTGCTCCATCCATATAAATGTTTACTGGCCCATACTTTTCATACAGTATTTCACAAAGAGGTTTAAAAAGGTTTTCAAATATTTTCACATTGAAGTTCCCATGATAATCAATTTGATTAGGATTTATATTTGCGCTTTTAACAACATCAGAAATGTCACTCCACTCCTCAGCATTATTTCTTCTTCTTCCTCTGTTTCCTAAAGGTTTAATTGTTGGATCCCAAATATAGATAGAATTTGGAACAAGTTTACTATGTAACTTGTTAGAAGATCCATTTCAGAATATAATTATTGCGTCAAAAGTTACTACCATTGGACTATGCCCAGGTACTAAAACAATACCTTGATGTGAAACCCATGTATTACGTGAAATATAATGCAAATGACAATATGATTTATCAAGGAAAACTTTTGGACGATGTGGAACATCATTATTTCCTTCCAAATTAGTAAATTGAAAGTAAAGGTACTAATAACGGAATGCAACATTATTTGGTGATTCATGAAGGATATTTCTTCATTCTTCTTGTCCATAATAATAGCCCAAAGAGTGCAATATCTGAAGAAGTTTCCATTTGGAAAATGTATATCCATGTTAGATAGATATTGTCAAAGGACAGGAATTGAAATTTGCTCAGCCATTTTGTTAGCATTCAATATTTTTATGCGTAGAAGTTCTGAAACATTTTCATCAAATTTATACTTAGGTCTTCCGAAAATTCTATGTGATATAAATGTGCTATCACTATGCTTGTTCCAATCAGATACCACCTTTTCAACTGAACTTTCTGCTATTTCCAACACCTCAGCAACACGCTTGCGTAAAGGAAGGCTTTGATGATCTGTTCCTATTAATTTAGCCTCAGAGAAATAATTATATACATTGATTATCATTGATTTTTCGTTATTTGTTAATGGTGCACCATCTCGTTTTAAAGAAGAAGTACTTATAGCACCTAAAAAAATTTGTGGGAAAGTTGCAATTGGTTATATTTAGCAAAATTTATAAAATTTAGACCATTTTTGGTTTGGTCATACAGTATAATACTTGGTATAATCTTTTCTTTTTTGGCAAGATACATATCTTTTGCACGGGACAATATATAAGTATGATTTTCTATTTGCAAATATTATTATTATTTCTTTTTTTTAGAAATTAATACATTATATTCTTCTAAGTTATTATAATTAGGATCTTTATTTGTTTTCTTTCTATATAACTACAGATTTTAGCATTTTCATCTAATTGTAAAATTAAAATTAATCTTTTTGGAATCTTTTCAAAATTAAGTTTTTTTGATTTTTTATTTACATTTTTTGATTTACAATTATACTCATTATGTTTTTGGTGTTTACAATTATTATTATTATTATTATTAATACTTTTGATTTCATTGAGAATAAAATGATTATAATATATAATGTATTTGACATAAATACATTAATAGATTCATTAGATTTTGTATTTTAATATTATCTGTAACTAAATTTATTTTTCCTTTACATTAGTATTAAGTTACAAATTCTTGAAGAATTAGAAATATTATTTATTGTTTTAATTATATTTTATAAAAAATGTTTTATTGTGTTTTTAAAAAAAGGCAATTTTTTTTTTTATAATACCTTTTGCTAAATCATTTTTTCCGCTTATTTATAAAAAAATTGGCTGTAAATAATATATAGAAAACTTTTAGTTTCAAGCGAATTGGACGGGTTTCATTTTACCTTATAATATGATGAAATTTTCAGGTTGCGCCTGAAGATCTGTGGCGCCTGAAACTTCAAAATTAAGATCGGTATATGATCAGCATGATCGGCATATAGCCGAATTATTAAAAATTTCAGCTCATGTTATCTTTTTTTTACTATATAATTTTTATATTATATTTTAAATAATTAAATATAATAATTATTGCTATTTATTTGAAACTATAGCTTTATCCGATGCTTAAAATCTAGACAATATAATGTGATAATTCATATATATGATCGATATAGTGATATAAGCATGTCCGCTATGCTGTCGTTCAGATATGCAGTTATCTTTAGCTTGCAGACATCCGTGGTTAAGCTATTGGATATCTGTGTGGTTTTACTAATTTACTACCATTTTTCTGAATAAAATATGTTAATTGTCATGTACCCTGATGACAAATAAACATCACCACCCAAAAAATTTTCTGTCCCTCAGATATTGTACTTAATAGAAATTGAAACACTACCGGTCCGGTGTCACGCCCGCCGGTGATAAATCATCTAAGCTTTAACTCTAACCCTAACCCTAATCCTAACTAACCCTAATTAATATAAATTATACCAGCCAATCAGAAAAATTAGTAAATTAAAAATATCCGTAATCACATTAGAAGTTATATTCAATCGATTGATTTATTTCTTGGAGTTTTTTTAAAACAATTTGGATATCCAAACATTCAATAATTAGAACTTGATTTTTTATATGGTATATAGATGAGATGAAACTTTATTTTTATAAATTAAGATAAATAGAATTTTGAACTTTAAAATCTTCAAATCGCATATTTTATTAACAACAAGTCATTAATAATTGACAGCAGAGTGCCGTAAACATATGAGCTAAAGTTCTGCAGTAAATTTAATAAAAAATTTCAACATTAATGTTGCACTTAGATTGTTAAATTCTAGCATTAAAGACTAAATCTATTTTAAAAAATCAATTTTTATTATGCTGCTTATATTCTCAGTATTTATTATAAAAAAACTTTTTAAAAATTACCAAAGATTAAATTTATTTACTACGCAATGCTATGAAATTATTAGATTAAAATATCTTTGAATATTATACTGTATATCTACTTAATATTTTGGAAGCTCTAATCATATTTATAAAATATGCTTTATTCAAATACTAATGATAACTAAATTCGTAAACAAAAGAACTTAGAGGTTTTAAACGAAAAAAATATTATTTAAACTTGAACTTTATTTATATAATTTGTCAATAAAATTTTAAATATAATAATTTATGAAACAGTTTCATTAAATCACTGCGCCAATTTAAAACAAAACAAAATACGGATCCGTTTTTATACGGATGTTACAGAAATCCGAATAATTTCCGGTTATCTGTAAAAAGTTCATTGGGTCCTTTGCAATAGAAAGAGGGGAAAATCAAAATATTGTTTGGATTGTAAAAGCCCATTTCTGTTCACGGATGAGATAAACACGGATAAACGGATATCCGGATCTAACCACTAAATTAGTATTAGTCTTACTATTGCATCAAGATAGGGGGTTTTTTTTTAAATAATTAAATAATGTGTTTAAATTCATTAATATCAATTGATTCATTGTACTACTTTAATTCATAACAGTGAAATCACAAAGAGAAGGAATGTTAGATGTATATGGAAATATCAGATTAAAATACTTAGGTTTTTAATTTTTCCAAAATCAATTCAATATAATATAATTATAAATGAAATTTGGGTTAAAATAACATATCATGCGACTAAGTAGCGTCACCAAGAAAAAAGTGGTAGCCGAATTTATTTCTTGGGTAGTTAGAAAGCTCTGTAGTTCCCGGGTATTTACATTCTACAAAAATTCAAGGTATAATAATGGGGTACAATACAAATCAACTATATAAGTAAAAAGGTAATAAATGTAGCGAGATATAAATAATTTGATAAATTTTCGCTGTATTGTGATTTATTAAATTGATAGTGGAGTTATATCAGGTATATCGATCCGGGGAGACCTGTAATTCGCGATGTATAGTACCCTGGTACTTTACATTCTTAGTCGGGGGATTATATACAGGGGGTATTATATAGCGTGCTTTACGGTATTAGGATTATTATTAGGGTAAGGACATTAGGATTAGGATATGAGGATTAGTGCTTGTATTTATCACGCGGCATCATATATCGACTATTTCTCCAACAATAATTGCCAATTATTTGTCACGCCCTAATATAGCAACTGGCAATCATTTTTCAAATAATTTTAATTTATTTTCAATACCACAAAATAGTAAAGAATTTTTTGTGTTGTACTATACATAAAAAATATACAAAAAAATAAATATTTTAATCGGATTAATAAAAAAACAAAATGATCAAGTAGAAATAAATTTTTTTCCAACCATTTACATGATCTGGTCTAAACTGTAAAAACGAGTTACAACCCAATTTATTTTTTAGCAATCAATCCATGATTTTAAAAAACAGATCATTTCACACACTTTGCATAAATCCAAAGTGCAAAACGTTCCTATCGAAAAAAAAAGAATAATAAAATTCTCTTGTTAAACGAATAAAAAAAATAATTATTTTATTATAATTGACGAAAAAATAAAGCATTACCTCGTATTTAATGTTAGGAGAAAATACCCAATGGAAGATAAAGAAGGTTTGCTTTCCTCATTCAGTATTAAACATTTTTGATGAAAAAAAATATTTATACCATTCAATCATTAATTATGTATAGATGTTATCAAATCATTCAAGGATTTGGTCGACCCTCTGTGTAAAGAACAAAACGTACTCAATGCTCATTTTTTTAATCGGAACTGACAAAGTAGAACTGTTGTTAGTAATTTACTTACATTAAATACGAGAAGGACCACAATTTTTGTTTTCTTGAAACTATTCACACAGTGAAAACTTGTATTCAGCTTCCATCCATGATATCATGTGGTCTTATATCTCGCAATGTAGGTTATTAAGTCTGTCGTGATGGACGAGATCTTTTGACCAGGTGCTTAAATTAATAGTTCGATATGTTATGGTCGGCTAATGAATTAGTCTAGTTAGTCTAGTTGTTCTATAAAAGGTTTGGACTCATGTGCTTCCAGCATTCATTCTCTTTCTCCTAAACAATGGGTTGATAAAACCAAGCCAAGTGAAACAAAATTTACTGCTACTCTTTTAATAACGAAATAGAGTCAAAAGTAATGATATTATATTAAATAATATTTTTAACTAAAAAAAAAGTTGTTTTTTCCTCAATAATATTTTTTTATTCAGCTTTTTTAAAAATATGATTTCAGTTCGTTTTCGTTTTTTTTACAGTGCAGATCCCTCATTGGAATATTTGTTCAGATAGTTGTAGAAGTTGTGGAAGATAACAAACAGATTACTTCAAAGACTGTAACACGTAATACAAATATCCTAAGAAAATTATTAACCTTGTGTGACCAGTATCTTGGGAATAAAAAATAACGTAGTAAGCCAAATTTCTTTACGCCTTATTCATTAACCTTCTTTGGTTCACATTGTCATTTTATATGGTGACGAAAACAAGATATTGTGAAGGGGAAAAGATTGGTTGGTCCTTTCTTATATACCTGGGCGTAAAAAAAAAAATAAACTTTGTTCATAAAATAATAAAAATATAAACAACATATTTATTTATTTGTTTATTTATTTATTTAAAAGAAAGAAAAAAGAAAGTATATATTCCGAAACGAGAAAAGATTGATGTGATAACATATACTAATTTTATATACGATCACGTGTATAGTTTCAATATAAATTAAATCGTGAAAAAAAATTTTTTTTTTCTTATTTTAATTAAGTATGATCCAGTAAATATTTCTTTTGATTTGTTCATCAAGTATACCAAAGATGTTAGCTACTATAAGATAGATTTGCAATGATATTCAAGGGCTTGGATTATTGTTTAGCCAAATTAATCATTAGGTGCATCAGGGAGGGCTAGCGTCAAAGGATATATTTAATTATTTAACACACATAACTTCAATGGCGTCAAGGTAAAAAACAAAGAACTTTTTTCGAAACCTAGATCAAATCGATTCATCGACTATTGATCAATATGTGGAAGGTTTTCTTGAATGTCACTTAATTTCATACCCTTTATTCTAAAAAAAAAATTATCGACAACATTACCACGATTGGAAAAATCTGGCGGGAATATTAGTATAATAATAATAAATAAACCGTTTTTGGATAAAATTTGTTTCCACTTTACCATAAAAGGTCTTTTTAAAAAAAGTAAATTGTTATTATTTGACTTGTCAAACTTTCACGATAGAGTGAAAAGGATTTTTTTAAAGTTTAAAACTCATTTTGAAACAATACTTTTGTGATTTAACATTTATTTATAGTAATTATTTTATTATTTATGGTTGGACAATATTTCTATATATAAAGGATATACAGTATGTTAGTTACGACACACGATTTTACTCGAAGGAGATATTCTCTCAAAATAGGAATTCTATACAAGTTTATCTTTTAAACAAATCAAGCACTTTAAAGAACATAAGATATCATCAGTTTCTTTCAACAACACTTCTCAAATGCATTACCTGCCCAAACAAGAAATAATTGGTTCATTAAGCGAGCAAACTTAGCCAACATAGCCACATTCAATTTTAGTCTTACTAATAACAAACTTTATTAATAATATTAAATAATAACTTTAAAACCAATACTTAGTTAAAATAAGGAAAGTATTACTTGTTAAATAAAATTCTATTTCTTGTATTTGTATATTGCACTATTATTAAAGATTTCCTTTTTTTATCCGTAAAAAAAAATATCTTTTGTTTATGTAAACATTAAAGCATGTTCATAGTTATCTTTTTTTTTTAAAAAAAAATTTTTTCATAAATATATGTCTATAGGAACATGTAAATCTCAAAAAAAAAAAAAAAAAAAAAAAAAATATCCAAAAAAAAAAAAGCCGAATATACCAAGCAAACAAAAATGGCTGCGGACTCTACTTCACGTGCTTGTGTTTTCATAGATTCAAGCAATCCATCAGTTCCAGGTCAACTCATAAATTCTTCGACTCCAATGATTTATCCTCCTTTCCCTCCTCGCATAAATCCACAAGATTTAGTTTCATCTTCTAAGAATAATGCTGACAATAAAAAAATTCCAACGAGAGCTCCAAATGCCTTCATAATTTATCGTAAGATATTTATTCAAACCGCTCGTTCTCAAGGTTATTGTTTGCCAATGACCGTTATCTCTTCAATGGCTTCTCAATCTTGGGAAAAAGAAAATGATATCGTTAAATCCGAATATAAGCGTCTTGCTAAAGAAGCTTTTAACCTTCGTTGTGAAATGTTACCGAAATCTTTTACATCATCTCGTCGTAGAAAGAGAGAAAAATGGAACATTATTTCCTTTGACGATGTCAATAATGTTAATGGTTACGTGGGTAAAAAAAGAAATTCGAATATTCAAAAAGTTAATCCTGAGATATCACCTGAAATAAATAATGATATCCCTCTGAAGGAAAGTAATACTGCCCAAAGACCATCATCTAGCAGTAAAAATCACGGGGAACGCGATTCCTATGCCGAGCCAATGTCTCCAAGCAAAATCAGTAAAATTCAATTATTATTAAATGAGTATAACGATGACGAATAGATTATTTTTATTATATTATTATTTTTTTTTTCTTGTAAATATGTATGTATAAACCATATACTTTTGGTTTAGATTTCCATCTTCTATTTTTTTCAAAAAAAAATAAATAAACTAAAGAATAAATAAAATCTATGAACAAATAAAGGTTCTTTAATAAAAAAAAAGTTTTCTATTTCGAGTTAAATTATATGTACCCCGCCAAAAACAATTGTGATTATATAAACGAGCAATGTGACATAATCATTTGTGGGGGTGTGACTATACAGAACGTGATTATTTAGGGGTCGACTATATGCGAATAGAAGCTTCGAAAGACATCTTATTTATGCGTTTCATATGAAACTATTTATTTAACTTTCGACTTTATAGACATTGAAAATCGCGTGAGTCGTACAAGGCTTAAGTTTACTAGTATTATTTTTGTCTAGATTTCGTTCTATGCTTTTTTGGGACCGTTTTTGGGAGGACACCATAAAAATGTGAATGAAGACTTTTATGAGTTTAAAATTCAAAAGCGAACTGTACTGATGTCCTTTGATAGTGTAACTTAACTTGTATGCTTGTTGGTTGAGATTTTGGTATTTTTGATTTAGTTTGAATTTCGATCTGAATTCTGATTTTTTTTTATATTAACAGTTGATCTCAATATTTTTTTTTAATATTGTTATAAAAAAAAAACTTTTTTCTTTCTTGTAACGTATTAGGCTACGTGCATCATCTTATGTAACTTTGCTATTTTTTTTGGCAACTTTTTTCAAGATTTTCTATAGGTTCTTGGTTGGTGTGGACCATTCAAAAATCTTTTAATTCTTTTTTTTTTTTAAAAAAAAAAAAAAATGGACATTCGGAAATCTTCGGACATTCCGAATGCTTGTAATTATTAACCAGTAAATAATAAAAATTTTAAAAAGAAATTCTTAAAATTATTTCGGTCTGAATCTACGGTTATACCAAATGGTTACCACAAATATTTGTAAATCGAGGAGAGAATATATGTTGTGACTATATAAATTACTTTGTCAATAGTTTCATCATTTCGCGTGATTATTTCAATAAATTATGCATGGTTACATTACGGTAAAAATATTTTCCGTTGGCATATATGCTCTGTAAACCTGTTTTTAAGATTTTCCTGAATTACCAATCTGCTCGAGAATTCTCTTTATACATTTTTGTTTGTTTAAATTCAAACTTATCTAGTGTAAAATTCAATCATTCTTAATTGCTATTTGGTTGGTAGTCTCCGATACTCAAACTGATATTTGACTGCATGGTACATTCTTGCTGATATACCGCGAATTAATATTGATTCAAAGTAAGTGGATGATGAATTATTTACTATTCAATATTCATTTATCTTTACTAACACCAATTTATTTAAAAAGATTTGTTCCATAAATACCAAACCTAAGCTATAAGATTATTTACCTACGACTCAAAACTATATCGAATGTAATGAATTGAACTTAATAAATGTGAATTTAAAAAAACGTTTACATCATCAATATTTCCTGGTGCTAGTTTGTATACCTATTGACTGTATAATGCAATATAATCACATGTTAAGTGTCTCCTTACATTCATTTGAGTATTAAGATCATGAAGAAAATTATATGAAACCATCTACCTATATAGTGACAATAATCGTATTGCATTTTTTAAAAAAGAGTAGCTTGGACCTGTGCATGTGTATTGATATACCAAAAATTTTTTTTTAAAATCTATAATGGAACACTTGATTAATTCCAGCATTTAAAATCTTTTAGAATTCTTGACGCGAATATACAAATAGGATGCTTTGAGTAAGGCTTTAATAACGAACCAAACGTTCAAATTCTTACTTCGGCGATGAAACTATTAAATAACCTTGTTTGCAGTATCGCATGTAATCCATCCATAAAATTTTGTGATTTTTGATTCGTTTTATTTATTTATTTATTTGCCAATGAACGTTTATCAATAAATTTTATTCCGTTATTCCCTTTTACGGGTCGTTACGCAGGAAAATCAACACAATTGTTCCAATCACAAATTATTTATTAATGATATATGTGTGCAACATTAATCAAATCTCTCATTTCATACTGTAATACAATTTCCGGTTTTCCATTTTTTTTTTTATTTTGTGGCACTTCGATTTTCCATTTAAATAAATATTCAAAAATGATCAAAAATGATCAAAAATGATGCGAAAAAATGCCATCGTTGCAAATTAAAAAAAAGTATTATTTATTAATGAGATTATTTAATTGTTATTTTAACATGTTACATATATTTTTTATAATAATTTATTTAATATCTTATTAGTCTAAGTATAAAGAGTTCGATTTTATAAGCAAAATCTTTAATAAAATAACTTTTTTCTTAATATAATATTATTTTTTGATTTAATAAAAAAATTTATCAAGTATTTTTATTTTAATATTAATTATTAATATTTTTATTAATATATAAGTATAAGTAATTATTTTTTTTAAAATAAAGAGATTAATATTTCTATTTTGAAAATTCTTTATATAATACAATATTTTAAATTATTTAAATTGTTTTGCCTCTAAATTTAAAGGTAATTCATTTCTAATTAAATTTTAAAATTATTTATTTAAATATTAATATTCTGTAACTTTTTATTTTTAATTTTATAAAATTTTCTAAGAAATTAACAAAAAAATGCTACTAATTAATAATTTTAAGAATAAATAAGTAACGAATTATGATAAATAATATTTAATTTTAAATCGTAATATCTTATTATTCATTAATCCTAAAATTATGAAAATACTACTATTTAATGCAACTTTATGAAAATAATTCAATAAATTAAATTATAATTTTTTTTTTTGCAATATTAGATAATAAAATATTTTTAAAGGTTTAATAATATTTTTAGCTAAAATAATTTTATTAAAAATATAGATATAGTACTATTAGATATGTTTTAATTAAACAAATCTAATAAGTTAAATTTCATCTTTTTATAATCATTAGATATTAAAATCTTTTTGATTTTTTTATGATTTTTAATAAATAATTTTATATTAACCATTAAAGAAATAATATAAAATTTTAAAAAGATTTTACTAAAATAATATATTTGATATATATGAGTGTTTTGCAGTAGAAAGAATAAAAATTACTTTGAAAATAAATTTGAAATTTAGCCAGATTTGGGTAAGTTTTAGTATAAACAACATTTTCAAGATCAATTAGCATAGTAAAAAAATCAAAATATGCTAATTTAAAGAATGTTATGCTAAAAAATATTGGTATTTAAAAATATTATAAGTCGATTTCATTGATTAAATAGAGAATCAGCATTTAAAAATAGATATCTTTATTTTCTTTGCAATTAAAAGAATAGTAACTTTAATTCTTATCTTAAGGAAATATAAAATTCAAAAAAAAGGAAAAAAATTATTGAATATGTTTTGATTGCTAAAATTCAATTATATATATATATATTCATATTAAAGAAATAATATAAAAATCATTCTGATAGAATAATAATACATCATTTTAAAGAAATGATAAAAAAATTATTCCAATAAATGATAAAATATTATTCTAATAAACAACTACTAGTTGAATAATGATAAATAGAGAACCAATCAGATTAAATATGAGTTGTTAAATTTGACCTGATTGATCTTTTATTTTTTTTTTAACATTAGGTAATCCTGATTAATAATGAATAATAGTGCAAATAGAGAACATTAGGATTCTAATAAAGGTATTATAAAGATATTAATAGGTCATTATATATTTGACATATTTAACAAGTTTGATATATTTAATATATCGAATTTATTTAATATATGTAATATATTTTATATAGTTTATTTATTATTATATGTATTTTAAAATACAGTCAACTCTCTATAAATTCATTTTCTATGAGTGCACACCCTATCTAAATGCACTCACTAGCCCAGTCCCAAGTTTGGGACTTAATGCTAAATGCACACCCTTCCTATTTGTACTGTGCAATAATTTTTTAGTCTGAACTATATAAGTAAATATCTCCTTAAATGCATTCACATGACTATGCATAATATAACTACGTGACTTTTATCGAAACATCTCATCATCGATTATCTCTCAGCATAATATTTTCATATTAAAAAAAAATGAACAGTTACCAGTAGTAAGCAAATTCAATCATTTCAAAACTAAAATAAAATTAAAAAAAGTATAGTATATTTTTCTTTTTTTAGCCTTCATTTTCTTTGATTAATCTGAAAGGTATTTAGTAATTTCTTATAGAGATTCTTCATAACCTTTAAAATTCAAATTTTCAATAACTTCTAACTTCAACAACTTTCAACTCCAACTTTCGACTCTAAACTTTCAAACAAATTCCAATTCCAACAACTTTCAGCAACAACAACTCTACTTCAATCTACTTCAACTTCATTACAACTCCAAACTCTTATAATTCCAATCCTCAATTTAAACTTTCAACTTCTAACTTTCAACTTCCAACTCCAATTCTACTTCCAACCCTCAATTCTACTTTTAACTCCTAACTTTCAATGCAATTTCAATTTTACAGTTTAATTTTAAAAAATTTAAAATATGTTGCCTTTTTTGTTTGATATTGTATATATGATACCATCTTTTTTTGTTTCATGATACCATTTATTTTTTTGTTTAAATTAATACCGCAAACATTATTTTATCAATTCATCACGTCTTTTGTTTTAAAATTATACTATACACATTTTTATATTTTTCTTTTTTCTAATATGACATCTTCTACAAAAAAAATAACACTTTCAAACTCTTAAAAATATGAATTTTGCCTATATGCTAATAAGCACAATTTAACTCGAACTCAATATATTGATTAGATTTAAAAAAATGTGGTGTTAGGGTTAATGAGTCTACAATAATATGAATTTTACGAAACTTAAATAAATGACTTGCCATAGAAGTTATCTATCCAGAATAGAAATGAAATTAATCTGTCACCTTTCCTGAATTTGAACTTACTTTAAAGGAGTTCATTTTAAATTACCAATATCAAGCAATATTAAGTGATGCAATATTAACTGAAAAAGCTAAATTATTAGCAAATGGTGGTATAGTTATGAGACGAAACCATAATAGGCTAATGTCAAAAGTTGAAACTAAATCTATCGAAAGTCTAAATGTTTTAACAGGTTTCAGCGGGTTTAAATAGGCATCAAAATGCCTAAACTTGGTCAAAACTTCAGACTAATCAAAATCAGTCATCCGTGTTCATCATTTAGCCCATCCTAGAATTTCAGAGGGTTTCGGCAATTACAAAGAAAGAGGTAAGTAAAATTTAAAATTTTTATATAATATTTTTAAAAAGAAAACAATATTACTTACCTCTGATTCTCATTTAATCCGATTCTGGGATTCTGAAAAGCTTCGGCAACCTACAAAGAAGGATTTTTTTTAATTTAATTATTTTTAAAAATAATACTAACCTTCGATTTATTCCA
>CAMKVN010001676.1:0-17163 GCA_946474995.1 Funneliformis geosporum
AAAAAAAAAAAAATGATTTCGACCATTTCGACCATTTCGGATATCCGAAATGATCCATTTCGACTTCATGTATAACTAACACTATACTTCCAAAACCTGATTATAATACTATTATTATAACCAGATTGGTGATACTTAGCTTAAAGTATTTCACAATTTAAATACTTTAACTCGTTGGTGACTCTTAAACACAGTTGTTAATACAAAGCAGATATTTAACACTTAAGAGATTTATTGACATGAATAAATCAATAATATTAAACAAGGTTAACACAAAGTATTTTGACACAAAAATATGTTTGACACAGGTGATTGATTTGCCAAGACAATTTGGCAAAGATTTTTATTAACTAATAAATTATCTTTCAAATTTTCTAAGTTTCTCTTTTAAACTTCTTCCTAAATTTTTATCATTATATGATAAAAAACTCAGCTTATTTATAATAAAATTTCTACATTAAATTGCTATCTATTGCATAAAAACTATATAATGATTTCCTCATCTTTTCTTTATATAATTCAGTTATAATAATTAAGTAATAACTACCTAATTGCTATGCAATAGTCTTATAACTATAATATATATATTAGTAATACTCACCTAAACTCTTTTTTGAAAAATTATAGTTTCGTCAAAAGTTTTGTTTCTTTAATATTTTTACATGAATAAATATAAAATTATTATATTTTTTAATGTATTTTAATTCAAAAAATTTAGATCAAGTTAAATATAATTTTATTATTAATAAAAAAACTAGTTTTGTCATTTCAGTTTCGTCAATTTCGTCATATTAAGAAAGGTAATTTCGTCAGGTATCACAAATATATATATTTGAAGAGATGTAGAGAATATAATTATATTGCTTTTAAATTATTGCTACATCTTTATACTTAGCCTTTGACTAGTTTCTCCTTGAAGTTCTTATTTGAAGTTTCTAGTTTAGAGAATTATGTGTATCATCATGGGCTAATGATCTATTACTTCATTTTTTCATTAACTGATCTGGTTAATTCTGCAGATCACTTTTGCAGATCATTGTGTCATTGATTTTGTAGATCAATCCATATGTTGATTATTTGTAGATCATTTTACTGTGTCACATTTTCGATTATTTGGGTTTCAGTATCATTCAAACCAATCAGTTTTCTCAAGACCTTAAAGTAATTTAAAAAAATCAGTCAGTCATTTTTTTATGTAATAATAGGATTGTGTGTGAGGTAGTAAGAAATGTAACCCTAAAAAAGATTTCAAATTTTTTGGGAAATAAGATCAAGTCAACAATGATAACCACTATGACATTACTTCTTTTGGTGATATAATAGACAAACTAAACTCTAACCTTAACACAACTTTACATAATACTACAGTTAAAAAGTATCTTTATGATGTGGTCTTAGTGGTTAGTTATACTACATGTAAAAAACCTCTTTTGACTGAATAATAACAAAATGATTATTTAATATAGTATAAAAAAAAAACTGAAAAGAAGAATAGAAGTAAATAGTATAGTCAGATAAATCAAGGTTTGCTCTTTTTAAGTCAAATGACCAAATCACAGTTTGAAGAAATTCGGGAGAAGCATATAATTAGAATTCTGAATAAGTTGGATTGAGCGAATTGAGTCAAATCAAAAAATTTTTAAACCTCAACTCGACTTGACTCAAGTTATTTGTTCTGATTAAACAATAAATCATTGTTTTAAAAAAATGATAAAAGAATCATTTTAAAGGAATGATAGAAAAATCATTCTGATATAACAATAAAACATTATTCTAAAGAAATAATAGAAAAATCATTCTGATAAAACGATAAAACATTATTCTAAAGGAATGATAGAAGAATTGTTCTGATAGAACCATAAAAAATCATTCTAAAGAAATGATAGAAGAATTGTTCTGATAGAATGATAAAACATCATTCTAAAGAAATGATAGAAGAATCGTTCTGATAAAATGATAAAATATCATTCTAAAGAAATGATAAAAGAATCGTTCTGATAGAATAATAATACATCATTCTAAAGGAACGATAAATAAAATCATTCTGATAGAATAATAATAAATTGTTCTAAAGGAACAATAAAAGAATTGTTCCAATAGAACGATAAATGAACAATCATTTTTTTGGAATGATAATTGAATCGTTTCTTAAGAATGATAATATCATATACTTCTGAAATTAAACATCCCTTTTTACTATATGGATGCTTGATTTCAAATGGTTTTTTAAAAAATCTTTTTCTCTTTAAAATTGCATTACAAAAATGGGGTGAATGCTAGGAAAAAAGACTAAATCAACAAAAAAATTTTTTTTTTGAAATAACAAATGATCTGAATCAGATAACCAAATCTACATTTATTTTACTTTTGAACTTTTTTTTAAAAAAAAAAATCAATTTGGTCCATTTTCCCAATACTCATTCCAAATGTTTGAAACTACTAATGATGATCTCATGCAACCAAAATAATGATTTTATGTAACCAAATAATTTTATAATATAAAACGTTTTTCAAAACTGTTTTTAGCCTCTCACGAAAAATAATAAAATACAAAGTTAACAAATGTAAACATACTTCATATTCTATTGACCAGAAGAATCAAGTAATTACTTATGCTAAGCAGCATAAACGAAATAGAGCGGCAGACCATTTTCAGTTTGATACTAGTATGATAGATCATTGGATAAAAGCAAGTAAAATTGGAATACTGAAATAAACCAAGGCAGTAAACAAATTGGCTCAGGTTAAAAAGCCTTTTATCTTGAGGCTGAAGATAAGTTGTATGCTTAGGTTATTGAGCAAAGAAAACAAGGATTAGCAGTCACTTACGTGATTTTACGAATTAAAATGCAAGATATTCTGAAGACGTCTGAAATGCTAAATTTGTATGAAGATTTGGCAAAAGATTTCAAAATGTCAGATTGATAGTTATCCTATTTTCTAAAAAGATATAAACTGTCTTTAAGAAGACGTACAAAAATTTCCCAAAAGCTTCCGAATCAAACGGAAGAATCATTAGCCAGATTTCATCAATTTGTTATCCATTTGAGAACTGAAAAATCCTTTGAATTGTGTAACATTATAATATAAATGAAACGCCAGTGTGGTTTGATATGGCGGAAAATTTTACTATCAACCCAAAGAGAAAGAAAACAGTTCAAATTCGCAGTACCGGTAATGATAAAAACTGATTTACCATGGTTTTAACATGTGCAGCAGGTAGGTATAAATTATTTTTAAGTTCATCATAAGAAAATTAAATTTAACAAGTTCTATTTTAACCAAAGTTTTTATTTTCAGGCTGTTGATTTACTTTAGTAGAAATATCTATTTCAATCAGTCTCTGAGCTAATTTATTTAAAAATCGTTTTTCAAATATAAGATCAATTTCTAAGTTTTAGATTCCAATTTTAAATATTGTGATGGTTTCGTGATTTCATTTCTAGGATTTTATGATTCTGATTTTTAGATTTTATTATAGATCCACGCTACTTTTTAGGCTTATAGTTTCAATTTGATTCCAACTTTAGGCTTATGGTGATTTTAGGCTTATAGTTCTGATTTTCAGGCTTATGTTTCTAACTTCTAAGCTTATGGTTCTGATTTCTTACTATAGAGGGTTTGGTTTATTTGGGAATATTTCAAACATATTTTTTTTTGATTTAATGATTTATTTGATTTTCAACAATATTTCGAAGATTTCAAATGTTTTATTTTATTTTGTTTAACATTAAATTCTTTTTTTATTGTAGATGGCACAAAGTTTCCTTCGATCTGTATTTTTAAGGTGAAGCAACTACCAAAAGGCGAACAAATACCTTCTGGCGTAATGATTTTGTTTCAAACAAATGGTTGGATGGACTTCAAATTAATGAAACAGTATGTTGATTATCTCAAAGATGTCAAAATGGTTGACAGATCCAGGACTCCAATATTAATGATTTATGATTCTTTTCGTGAATATTTGGAGGAATCGGTAAAGCAGAAATTTCGTGATGATGGATTTGATTTAGCTATTATTCAAATCCTTATTAATACAACCAATGCTGTCAGGCTGCTTAAAAAATCAATAGGATGGTCTGCAATATATTGCCCGTTTCTGATGAAAATTCTTGATTTTATAATTTGAATCTATATTTATTTTTATGACCAGGATCCTAAAAACAAAATATGTATTTGTTGTCTTTTCAGTTAAAGGATCCATCATAGATACTATAGTCTATAATAAGACTTGCTACTTTGAGTTGCATAGGATAACTGTAGATGTATGCAATATCTGCTTTAAAATTCTTTCGCTTTATGATATACAAGACCTAAGTTTACCCTTACTAAGATGCTAAGAGTATTTTCTGTTTTAGATCAAAACATCTTTTTACTAGAATAAGCCTATTTTACCCTTAATAGGTGTTTCACCTGAGAAAATGTTGATATCTCCCACCTTGACATATTCGCCTTCATGACAGAACAAAACATGATCAAAGAACATCAGAGGTGTTCTTATTTTATAAATAATAAACATTATCTATCAATCAAATGATCGCACAAACCGACGATCTAATAAGGTAAAAAATCCATTATGTTAGTTGAAAATCCATGTATTTACACGTGAATACAGAATAAAAGTTTTCAACGAAAGGATTATAAAATGATTACACCAGTTTTTACAATTACGCAAGACCCGAATCTTGTTATAATCGTTATTAAAACTCCTTACATAAAGGTGAGTTATATTAATGAATTAAATAACTTTGGAGATTTACTTCATTATTATTATTAGGTATCGGATATCGAACTTTATTGTGAAGGTTCTGATTTCACCTTCTATGCAAAGCCATATTACTTAAGGTAGTAAACCTATAGTTTTTACAATATTGGGAAAATCAGGTTCTTAGAATTTTTGATAAATTACGATCTTATTGCATTTTTAATCTAATAACATCCAAAACTAAAATGCTCAATTTTGTTGAAAAAATTTCAGAACCTGATTTTCCTAGAAATCATCCCATATATTAACAGCTTTGAGTTTTTTTAAAAAAAATATGTTATTGATTGCATGAATAGGCTTCATTTTCCTGGCAATTTAGTGGATGATGATCGTGTTAATGCCTCATATGATATTGCGGCTGGTGAAATGAATTTAAAGATACCAAAGGAAACTCCTGGAATGGAATTCCCGGATTTAGATTTATTGACCAAACTTTTAGCTCCAAAAAGTGTTAAGAAAATTCCTGAAAAGCCTTTAATTGAAGTCATTGAAGGCGATAATAATGATGAAGTTAATCATGAAAATAACGAGTTTATTAGGTTATTTGAAAAGGAAAATGAACAAAAGCTTTATGAAGATAATAACGAGGATTTTTTAATACGGGAATTAAATAGTGAATCCAATAATAATCATAATGAAAAACAAAAATCTAAACCTTTAATTCAAGAAATATTTGATGGAAAAATCAACGATGAGAATGAGGCTAAACGGATATATAATTTATTAGAGGAAGGTAAAATATTTATCAAGGCAGTTTATAAACTTATTCAATATTTAACTTTAAATTTATATTTAGCTAATGCTTATGATTGGGAGTTGCCGCAACAGGTTTCTCATGAAAAGGTAAATTTTTTTTTTTTTTTTTATTCACATTTTTATTTTTATTTATTTAATGCATAATGTATTTATTTTATCAGGAATTACTATCTACAGCAAAATACGGATTCAATGGACTTTATTCAGGATATTTCATGCATGTACAAGAAACATGTAATGAAATCATAGATATAACTAATCCAGAGAAATCTACACCAGAATCGCGTCGTAAGGACCGAATTAATGCCGAAAACAACAAATTTGATCCAGATCACTATATGTAATATAATCCTATTATCCTATTTATTTCATATTGAAATGCTTTGTGAGATAAAGACCCGCAAATTAAAGAAAAAAATTGGCAGGAAGAAAAATATGAAAATAAACTAACTTTCTCTATATATTATTATTATTATTATTTCAAATTTTGGAATAGAGCCGATTTTATGAGTGCGGAAGAAATTAAATACCTCATTAAATCAAAGACATTATGGTGGAAAGAATTGAAACGATTACAAAACAATGATAAAAATGAAACTACCGTTAATGAGACAGTCTCAACAATAGAAAGACAGGACACTTCAGCGCCACCAACAACGAACGACGTAACCAATGATGTTTTGGCTGTATTAAAATTCACTGAAAAAGAAAATATGATTATGCGGAATTTACCAAATAAGCAATGTACAATGTTTCAAATATTTCATTTATGTTGTAATTTTTTTTAAAAAAAAAGATATATTAATTATTTATCATTAGATCTACTTGAAAATATAGAATCTATTTATTATGGTCTAGTAGATTTGTTGTTTGCTTATAGTTATAATCATAGGGTTTTTGAAGGAGAAAATACTGTTGAATCGGCATGGATCATAGGAAAAATAAGTCCGACAATATCTTGTCTTGAGGTAAGTTTTATAATGATTCACTAATTATTCACTATCAGAAAATTAATTCTTTTGTTCAGCAATTCAACAGTTTAGAAGAGATCATGAAAACATTATATCGACGATCATTAGCTTATCCTTTGCGTAGAAATTATGAGCTTACCGAAAAATGTCAAGATGATGTTTATGTTCTTTTTAAATTAGGAAGACGTGCTATTTTAAAAGTTTTATTGGAATTAAAAGATTTATTTGACCATCATGATGTTTATTATATATATTCAAAAATATGGTTAGATGATTATTGTATTTGGTGTCAAACCAAGGCCAGGTAAGTGACGCAAGTGTATATATATATATGTATTAATTAAAACAAAACAAATAAAATAAACTGATTCCAATTATTTAAACAGTGACAAAATTATTCGTTCTTTGGCACATAAACTACATCATTATAAAGTTTTAAAATCTGATATTGGATGGAATTTAGAAGAATATGAGCAAATAGCATTAGAAGATGCACAAGATCAGGCAATAATTTAAAAATAACAGAATATGGTAATAGGTTTTAATTAAAGTGAAATAAATTTATAAGACATAGGTATAAAAATTTTACAAATTTATTATTAATATATTTTTTATATAATATAAAAATTTCAAAGCAAAGTTGTATCATAGTGCAGGATCTCAAAAAAATTTTTACTATTAAAGTAGAATGAGTTTATGAAACTTTATTTCTCCTAGTTTGGCACAAATTAATTGGAAAATATGAGGTTTTCGAATTTGTATTTACATAGTAATTTAATACATAAGATCTATAGACCATTATTGATGATACATATGCACAATGCTTCTTCAGATTTATGTAGCTAATCATTTTGATACTCAAAAAAGTATAATAAAAACTAAAAATTTAAAACTTTAGCAAATAATTAAAGGTGATTTTTTTAACTAAATGATTACAGTAATATTGATTTATAATAAAATTGGTATATTTTGAAGATATTCTTTTTTTAAAAAATTAAAATTAATATTTTTATCATTATGTTTAAAACTTTTAAGTTGGTTATACTACTTACTTTAGATAGTAATATTTTGAAGCTATCAAATGAAACATTTATTAACTTTTTTATAATATTTATATTTTATATTATTTTCTATTGATTTGTAGGTTCAAAAAAACGGAATTTATTCTTTAATATCTCAGTTTGATATGACTTGAATGTGAACAAATTAGAAAACACATTATTATTAATTTACCTTATATCAAACACAACCTCTTCTAAACGAATCTGTCAATTTACATCAAGGAAAAAATGGTTAGAGAATATTTTGTCTAATTTTATTTCACTTTAACAAATAAGGGTGTATGTTAAACAAACGGTGCGGCCTTAAATAGATTAGTCATTTATTGTTGTTGGCCTCGACCTTGGCCTTGTTGAGGACCTCCAGGCGGTCGCATTTGCGGTGGAGGCCTAAAACCTTGAGGTGGAGCTTGACCAGGTACAGGAAAACTATATGGAACAGAAAAAATTAATCATAAATGTAAAAAAATATATGTGTGTATCTATAGATCAAAAAAAAAAAAAACTTACCCTGGAGGCATACCACTACGCCCTTGAGGATATGGTGGAGGCCCACCGGGCTAATATAAAAGAAAATTTACAATAATTTAAATTTTATTCAAAGTCACTTGGATTTATGAGATATTAAACAAATTCGATTTGATTTACTTACCATTCCCATTGGTGGTGGTGGTCGCATACCTGGAGGAGCGCCTCCTCTGTAACCTCCCGGTGGCATTCCCATAACAGGCATTCCAGGTGGTGGTCCCATTCCTCCTCTATAACCACCTGGAGGCATACCTGACATAACAGGAGGCATACCTGGTCTAGGTGTCATACCAGGTGGCATTGCCGTAGGCATTTGTCCTGGAATTGGCGGACGTCCATATGATATGGGAGCTGCCGCAGCTGCCGGTGCGCCTCCTCTTGGTTGCATCATTCCTGGAGCTGGTCCACCTACACCTCGTACAGGACCAGTGAGACCTAACGAATAAAAAAAAAATAGATCATAAGTATTACGATATTGATCGGAATAGGTTATTGTTAGTCGACTAGTTGATCGTGTTTAGTTACAAAACTTTGATCGATTCCAATCTCTAGCAAGGATAAAAAAAAAAGAAGGTAACAATAACCTGCTGGTGCAACACCTGGCGGAGCTACTGGTAAACCTCTACCCGCTGGTCGACCTATACCAGTACCACCCGGCAACTAATTAATCAATAAGTTACTATCATTTACATAATCATACAGATAAAGTTATTTAATGTGAAAATATAAAGTAAATTTTACTTGGGGCAATTTGCTTTTCGAATCATCGGCATTTGGTGGTGGTGGACCTTCCACGCTTAAACTAATAATAGTTTCACCCCTCAAAATAACTAAACCTAATGTCCTTTTCTCTTCTTGTTCAGGTTGACCCTGAGGAACTTTTGAACCACTTTTTGGTTTGATCTTTCTGAATTCTTCACAATCTGCCAAGACAAGATTCATATGTTTATCAAAAGCAAGCATTTGACCTGTTAAAACACGCGAATCCGCAAGAGTTATACGGAGACGGTAATTTATCAGGTTTAACATCTTAGAATTCTTAGAAATCGACTAAAATATTAATAAAACAAAGTTAATGAATCAATATTAACAAATTAATCGCGAGAATATGAAAAAATTTAACAAGTACCATTTTAACTAAAGTTATATATTGTAATGATAAATTTATACAATCAAATACATGAAATGACAAAAACCTCTATCTATTCAGCAAGGTAGAAATTTTTTTTTGAAATATCACAATTTTTATTGGTGCGAAATTGATCGTCATATAATTTACCAAAAAAAGATAAAATAAGTACTGTACATATTAAAAAAATCTTTATTTTTATAAATATTTATTAGTAAAATTAATATTAAAATGATTCAATTAAGTAAAGACAATAAAAACTAATATAACAAAATTGTTTTAATCAAAAATTTAAATAAGAAGAAGGTATAATGTTGATATATGGAAATGCTTTCATCACAAATGTTTTGCAGAACGCAATAATCAGTGAAATTATTGTTTAAAATTCTATAAGAAGGGTGTTGTCTTTAATGTAAATCCTATATAAAAGATTAGAAAGATATGATAATATTAATAAGATGATGATAATGAAAACAAAGAAGAGGAAGAAGAAAAATAAATAATAGAAGAAAAATATTGGTATACTTTAAAAATGCTTTAGAATTTATAATAACTTGGTAAATATATTTTAATATACATATATTAATTAATAAAACCTTTAAAACTTCGGTTTCTTTAGAGCAGAGATCACCAGAACGTTTTTTACCCAAGTGTAAGGAAAAGAACGAACGACATAACGATAATAATGCAATGCAAAAAAAGTTGCATTAAAAATATCGCATTTTTATTACTTTAAATCGATTGACATTGATGTCGATTTTTTATATTGTGTAACATACAAATGTCCATTATGCTTATCTATTCTGAGAACAAAATAAACTAAACTAAATCAAGTCCGACTATTTAAAACTAATATGGTTAGCCAATCTTCAAGTTAATGGAATATGAGCATGTGAAAACCATACCTTAACCGAGGCGGGAGTTACACGTAATACTATATAAGCAAATTACTATCAAATATAATATTATATTAGGTAATGTGTCATTTTTAAATTTTTGAGAAGTATCTACAGTATTTAAACTTGTTGAGTAATGAGCTATCAATTTAAGTTTAGGAAACATGTCTTCTATTCAAGAAACATCTCAGAATTCTTCTAATATTAATACTCGTACAAAAAAAATTTGGAATATTCCTGCCTCGTTTGTATCCCAACGTACAATAAATCCTATTCGAGATGTAGTTTTTAAAATGAAAGTTACTCCTAATCCTGAAAAAGAGTATATATCATTGGCATTGGGTAATTAATTAAATAATTTTTATTCTTTTTTTTAATTGAAAAATTTAATTTTTTTTTAATTTTGTTTAAATAGGTGATCCTACGCATTATGGTAATCTTAATGTGGACGAGAATTGTATTGATGCAATTATAACACAATTGAAATCACATAAAGCAAATGGATATTTACCGGCAGTTGGTAAGCTTTCCTATAATGTTCTACACATATCATATTCTTATAACATTTTTATACTGTAGGAGTTGAAAGTGCTAGAATTGCTCTTGCCAAAAAGTTTTCAACGATGGAAGCCCCCTTAACCCCAATGGTAATTTAATTTTTTGGGATCTATTCAAATTACCATTAAAATTCTATATTGGTTAAAAAAATGTTTTTTTATTAGGATATCGTTATAGCAAGCGGAGCTTCGGATGCGTTAGGTCTTGCAATTGGTGCGTTATGCAATGAGGGACAAAATATTCTTCTTCCAAGGCCCGGATTTTCACTGTATCAAACTATCTCAGAATCAAAAGGAATTGAATGTCGTTACTACAATTTATTGGTTGGTTGAATATTTTCCTACTTTTCGAGTTTTCAATTTATTGACCATTTCTAGTGTTACTTAATATGAATTTTTTAGCCTGATCATAATTGGGAAATTGATTTAGATCATTTAGCATCTTTAATTGATGATAATACAGCTTGTTTACTTATAAACAACCCGTCTAATCCATGTGGATCAAATTTTACTCGTCAACATTTAGAATGTATATTAAATTTATGTGAAATTTATAAACTTCCAGTAATAAGTGATGAAATTTATGAAGATATCGTATTTGGAGATAATATTTTTTATCCATTAGCAAATTTATCTGAGACAGTTCCGATATTAAAAATTAGTGGATTAGCAAAAAGATATTTGGTTCCAGGTTGGAGAGTTGGATGGATTTTTATACATGATCGTAATAACTTATTAAATGAAATACGTGATGGTTTAGCTTCTTTAGCAAATTTGATTCTTGGAGCTAATTCTTTAATTCAATGCGCTTTACCTGATATTATAATGAATACTTCTCAATCATTTTATGATGCGACCAATATGATTTTACAAGAAAATGCAAAATTAAGTGCCAGTTTCTTGGAGAAAATATCTGGTCTACATGTTATTGTACCTCAAGGTGCTATGTTCATGATGGTTGGAATTAATGTGGGAGAGTTTAAAGATATAAACAATGATGTGGAGTTCAGTGAAAAATTGGTACAAGAAGAGTCAGTCTTATGTTTACCGGGAAAGGTAAGTTTCGAAAGAAAGGATGAGTGAAACGCATTAAATCATGACCTTAATTATCTTTTTATTTATTTTAATTAGAGTTTTCACTATCCTAATTATGGTAAGCTATTTATTTTGCTTCGTGTTCTTATCTATGCATAAAGGGAAAAAATTCACTGTTATACCTTGTAAGCAGTGAATTTGGAAACTACAATTGAATAGGATAAAGCATTGCAGATCAATGATTTTCAATGCATTGCATATGCATGATATCGTGAAAATAAGCATTATTTAACGTTACACGCCTTTATTTAATTCAATAGTTCGAATTGTAATTACAGCTCCAGCCGAGAAATTAAGAGAAGCTTATCAACGTATTAATGAATTTTGTGTCAGGCATCATGTATAATATTTTTATTAAGTTTGCCCGTTTTGGTAAGTATAATGTAATTCCTAATCACCATTAATCATACAGATAATAAAAAGTATTAAACAGAGATATACCTTCAATTTATTTTTAAATACAGTATAAAAATTTCATGTATTTCAAATTATAATAAAAAACGTAATTAAAGTCATTTTTAAACCATTCGTTATAACTTCTTTTTTTAAAAATTTCATAATGATATAAGGAAAGTTTATAATAATATTATGCTTACTTGTGGTTAAAAAAGGGAATTGGCTATAAAATTAAATTGTCTATTACATATTATATCATTGCAAAAAAAAAAATAAAGAAAAAATATATGAAAGATAAATAGAATAAAAAAAATAATAAAATAAAGAAAATTGCATATTATAACTTGCTATTCATTGAAAATTTTCTTTTCAAAGGAGAACATATTTTTTATATGAATGTTTATAAAATCATGGACAAACAAACACAAATAATAAACACGATTACGAAAAGTCCTTCCAATAAAACCTTTTAAATTTGCTTTAACCATTATTGATTAATCAACAGGTTCATGATCCAGGTCCATATGATCACTCGAATCACCTTGACGATTCTGTCCATTATTTTGCTGATTTCCTGGATATGTTCCAGGCAGAGAAGAATTGGAATTGAATCGAAATGCTGAGCTGAATCTATTGCTATTATTATTACCTGATGAACCAGTACCATCATTACCATTTTGTTCATTATTATCCTGAATGATTAACGAATACCGACTATAAAGAAAATCAAAAAGAACTTTGGCTCCACCTTATAATCAAACCAATAAATACTTGAACACAGTAATATTACATACCATACAGGACAAGTTCCATTCATTTTTAACCATGGTTTTATACAATCGTAATGAAAAGTATGAGTGCAAGGCAGATCTACCGCTTCTTCGCCTATTTTAAATTCATCTTTACAAACCGGGCACCCCAATTGTTCTTCCACTATGGAAGAGTACATTCATTCACCAGTGTAAGAAAGATGATGCCATGATGGAAATTTTGAACAGTTGAGAATCATGATTTCCATTATCGATCAAAGGAACACATACAAACACTAACCGATTTGTTTTTTTGAGATCTTCGTCTTTGGTAAATTCTCAATCATTTCATCTGTGGCTGGTGGTGGGGCTTGTCTTCTATTTTATGTTAAGTTTTTCCGACAATTTTAGTTTAAAAATTCATTAACAAAAAAAAAATTTATGTGCATGAAATCAATCGTACCCAGCTTGTTGTTCCATCAATTGTGAGATGATATTATCAAATCCTGTATTATTCCATGCATAATCTGCTGGATCACCTGCGATGTTAAATATATTCATGAAATTTGCTGCGTTATTTGCTCCAAAGTTTTCTAACATTCTAACTAATCTGAAATCATTAAAAAAATAAATAAATAAAATTGTAATAGACAAATATCTTAATATGAAGGTGAAAATATTGCTAAATAATTTTTCCAAATATTTAAAACAGAACTCACTGTGCAATGTCAAATGGTGGAGATGCACGGTCATCACTAGTATTACTAGTATTCTGACCTTCATCTTGTCGGACAGTATTTCCTGTTGCTGGCATTATTGTTGATCCTGTAGCTGTTATAGTTGTTGTAGTTGTACCATCCCGACTTTCTGTTTGTACTCGCACAGGAGTATTAGGTCTGAGCATACTCTGAATGAGTTGTAAAATTTCGTTTAATCCATTTTGAGGATTTCCCGTAGGAAATTGAGTATCATCGAATTCATCATCGGTTTCCTGCCCTCCACCATGCTCAACAAATTCCCTTAGATCATTATTTTCTACAATCTAATTTGAATAAAAAGAATCAGAAGAGGCAACCCGCCTCAGATATAGTTTCATTAGACCATTCAGTCGTGTCTAAACCAATCGATATATTGTAGAAATACTAACCTCTTCTACGAATTCACCATTGCAGCGAGGACAGGTTGGATTGGGAGCCATTAAAGGCTCAATGTCAACATGGCATTGATGACAAAAATACGGACTTCTACTATTAGCAGTTCTATTAGCACTAGAATTGTTAGACTCTGACGCTCGATCGGACATTGATACTAATTCGTTATATGAAAATGTAGACGGATTATTACGATATCTAAAATACGAAAGTTGGATAAATAATCAAAAGTTTTTTAAGTTAAAAAAAGTTCCGAGTCTGTATTAATTTGAGAAAAGTTAAAGATCAGGAGGTTCCTTTATACTGGATATAAAAGCCACTAATTTTGAGAATTATGTAGCAATCATCGTTAAATAATATTTTTTTTTTTATATTGTTTATAATAATAATACAGATAATATTGATAATAAAATTGTGTAATTATAATAAAATAAAAAATATTATATATAATAAATCTAATATAATAAAATCTATTAATTATAAATATTTATGTTTTATATCATTTTTTTATAAGTATTTGCAATACACAATTTCTTAAAAAGGTGTTTATATAACTAATTAACTATTTTACTTAAATAAATAGTTATATACTAATATTAAAAATGTATTTTTATTATATTTAACTTATTCCTTAAATGGTTAATATAAAATTTTTTATTAAAAATTATAAAAAAATAAAGATATTTTAATATTTAATAATCATAAAAAGATGAAATGATAAAATTTAGCTTATTAGATTTGTTTAATTATGATATATCTAATAGTATTATAATTATATTTCTAGCATTAATTTAAAATATTTTAAATCTTTAAAAATAATTTTTATTTAATAAATGCAAAAAAAATATAATTTAGTTTATTGAATCCTTCTTATAAAAAAAGCATTAAATAGTGATATTTTCATATTCCTAAGATTAATTAATTAGATTATTTTAGCATTCATAGTAAAGGCCACTCTTTGTATTTCAAAATTCATTTATCATTTTGTGTAAATAAATGTTTAGCAGTTTTTACTTATCATATTTTTTTTCTAAAATAATAAATTTACATTAAAATTAGATTAATAAACCAAATTCAGAAGTAATTTCATTTACTAACATCATTTATAATAATACATTATTTAAAAATTATTAATTAATAAAATTTATTATAAAATTTATAAAAATATTAAACTCTTATTTTATTAAATTTTTTTAAAAATACTAATTATTTTAATAATAATCTAATATATATTTACTAAAAAAAGGCTTAAAATATATTATTAAATTCAAAATTTATAATAAAAGAAATTAATTATATTTTAACTTAATTTTTAAGTAAGCAAACATTATAATATATACATTTTAATTATATATTATATTAATTACTATATCTTATAATATACAAAATAGTAAGTGATATTCAATTTGACATATAAAATTTTGATAATAAATCAATTTAATTATTTACAGAATCATAATTTATTAACCTGAAAATATTGAAAATAATGGATCAATAAGAATCAAAAGGTACAAGATACAAATATTTTATAATTATATATTAATTTATTGGTTATATTTATTTATTTTTATATAATTAACAGGTATTTATTAGTAAATAGACTCTAAAAAAAAGATATATCAGCATAATCAGCATAGATCAATAAAAAGAATAATTCTTCAAGTAAAGTATCTTTTAGAATTAATATTTCATACTGAAATAGCAAATTTCCGATAAAAATTAAATACACAATAGATACATGAAAAATTGCTGAAGATGTGAATATAATAGCAAATTAGATTTTGACCTTTTTGCGTAAATAGAAAAAAGTCATAATCTTGTAATCCTTAGAAGAAAATATAGATTCAAAATATTTATAATAATACTATCAATAATATTATATAAATAACTTCTAATAAAAATTTAAAATTTGTGCTTGGCAATATGTCAAATAATATGATTTTTTACTGTGTATTATATATGCATATATGCCAAATTTATAACTATTATAAAGAAAAATAAAGTTTTATTATATTAATAAATTATTTTTTTTATTAAGCCTTATTTTTATGGTACTTATATATATTATCACAAGATTTTATAAAGTTATGAAACAACGTCATTAGTTTTTCTTATAACAAATATTAGCTATTTTTATAATTTAATAAATGATTGACAAATTTTTACCTCAAAATCTAATAGTAATTTAATGTTGATTTAATTGTTTATAATATTTTTAAATATCAGAACTAATAACTTAATCAGAATTAACTATGAAATGTTAAAGATTCTGAACTCATTTGAAAAGCTTTGGATTTACCAATCTAATGAATATAAGAACTATTTGTCAAAGCTAGGAAAATATCATGAATTAAGTAAATAATTAAAAAAATTTACATATTTAGCAAAACAGGCTTGACAAAATTTATTATTAAAGTATTTATTAACAAAAAACCATCTTCTCTTTTTAAGTTAATACCGATTATAAAACAGGAAGCAGATATATAATAAAATAAAGAAAACATGTTCAAAACTAAAATCTTATTAAAAATTGAAACTCTTCTTGAACAATTCTATAAAGATACTCAAAAAAATATTCTTAATTGAAATCAAAAAAGTGGGATAAATTGTTAAATATATTACAAGATATAAAGCATACATTCAGTATAAATAATATATTTAATAACTAATCATTTTTTATTAATTTTTCTAATAGCAAAACAGCAATTTCTTCAATTTTTATTTCTAATAGCAATTCTCTAATAGTAACTTCTCTAAAATAATTTCTCTAAAGCAATTTTTCTAAAACAATTTCTTAAGCATTTATTATCAATTTCTCCACCTATTTAACTTTAATTTTTACATTTTTAATATATGTTATATTTATTATAAATATATATACAAAATATGTATTTAAATAATTTTTTATTGCATTTTATTGTAAATAAGTTATGGAATTTCAGTATTATCCCTTAGATTGTAGGATTTCGCAGGCAAATTTGCCTGCTTATTTATTATAAATTCTCTTCTGATTTACTTTTATGAATAACTAATATTTTTAAAAAATTTTTTTTTTAAATTAATTATATAAATATATAATATATTATAATAAGTTTTATCTTTTAATTATATA
>CAMKVN010001677.1:0-17162 GCA_946474995.1 Funneliformis geosporum
TTAATATAAAAATTAGTACAAGTACAGTACAAGTACAGTGGTAAATTTATCTAGTACATACAAAATTTCCAACCCTGCATAAACATTTAGAATAAAAGGTAATTTGATAACATCATCCGTTCAATCTGATCAAGTTTATCATATTTTTGGAATAGATTATCCGGAAATGGATCGGTTCAGGCGATTCTTTTATTTTTTAGTTTTAAAAAAAAAGTTTTCTATAATAATGAAATAAAAATTTGGTTTTTCTTATCAAAGTTTACGATAACTAAAAATGGATCCAAAAAAATAAGTTCACATAATAAGTATTAATCAAGCCAATCTTGGTTAGATAACTAAATATAAAGTTTTGTAAAGATTGGCTTCGGCGTATTCCAATTAAAATCATGAGTAATATATTGTTCTCACATAACAATGGGTTGGGTTTAAAAGAAGATAATGATGTTGTGTAGATGGAACTTGTAGGAAACGAAATTATTTTAAGATGTTACACAACGAATTGAAAACCTTTAATAAATATGACACTTTTACAAAAATTTTCGACTCTTAAATATAAATTATGATAAAAAAATTACACATTTTTAATGAATCTCGACGTTATAAAAAGGATTTTTTAAATAAATTTCTTAAAGAAGTAGGAAAATCGTATTTGGACATTTCTCTGATAGATTCGGAAGAATCAGCAAATACATGTCGAATTATCAACCAAAAACAATTTTATACCAGTAAGTTTAATTTATTGGGATGATATTTTCTTTCTATAACGAAGATTATTAACTTTCTTTCATTTATAATTAAGAAACTATCTAAAGTTGGGCTGTACGTAAATTTAATGTTCAGGATTTTCTTAAGAAAACGAAAAGATTATACTAATTTTTATAGCATTTACTTTTTATTAAATAGTGTGTAAAGATAATCTTTGGCAAGAAGAAAAACAATTCATAATGGAAATGGCCCCGTTTCACCAATCCTATGAACCATCCCGAAAATGTGTTGTTATTCGTTGGAAATATGTTATTGAGGATTTAAAGAACACATTTGGTCGGTTACATTCATATAATAAAGTAAAGAATTATTTTTATTATAAGAAATATAAGAGGCCAAGAATTTCCAAGAAACTTAAAATTAAATACTTGTTAAACTAACTTACCCCCCCCCCCCCGATCCTAAATCAATATTTCCTTTTGCGTTACACTGATACATATTGATATTTATTTATTCTTTTTAAAAAAAAATAATGTAAAAAAGAAATCGCACAAATAACAGAGATTGAAAGTACAACATTATGCGTGTATTAATAATAGTTATTTATATTATGGTTTACTTTAAACACTAAAATGTCGCGGATGAATTCCGCAATTATTGAACATTTTATTATCTTACTATGTTTAAATGAAATTTTTTTCACTTGAAAAAAGTTTTTTTGTGTGATTTATAAATTTTTATCCAATTAAAAATTCACGTGAATAGTACTAAATTAGTCACACATAAAACTTGCATAGTATTTTGTTCCACTGTCCAAAAAAAAGGATGCTCGGTAAACCATCTAATTATACCAAAACAATTCATCCAAAATTTAAAATGACGTAACAACGTTCACAATTTCTGAACGTTGTTTCGGATATCGCATTTCCGTTGTGTATATATGTTCTTACTAAACAAAAAGAATTTTATTCTTTGAAGCGGTTTATTACATATAATTTTCGGAATATGTTTATTCTCCCACTTTAAAAATATGCAATCAATTTTGTTTAATCCATTGTTTTGAATATTGGAAATCAATTTTTTCATATGAACAAATATTTGTGCTACATGTTTGTGTTGCAGTATCATGCATAAAATGGGGTTGAAAATACTTTCTTAAAAAGCTGAAATGAACTTGTGTCACGTAGATATTTTTCTAAAAAAAAAATCATACGTTATCTTGACTTTTAAAGAGGCTTATTCCGAATACACAGATAATTATTCAAACTTTATTATATCATGTAAGTGCATAAATATTATCTGTTGCATATAATATTTCATACATTTAATTTATCGGAATTTAAACAAAGTATATATGTTTAAAGTTATTGATTGTTTTCTGAACTCCATTTTTGTGTTTATAGGAATCACAAGACTAGTGTTCCGAGCCAGTCGGGCCGACCCGGGTTATTGAAATTTTCGATCGGGTTAGGGTCGTAATTTTAAAACCCGAGACCCGAATTAAAAACAACCCGTCGGCGGATGATCGTATGATTGACATATGTTTTAACTTATTTGTTGCAACAAGTTGTAAATTTGAAATTGTTAGTCTCAAACTATTTATAAATTTTGATTAGACTAGTAATATTTACCAAAGCTACATTTCTTAATATGATAAAAATAATAAAAACTAAAATAATAAAACTAATTTTTTATAAATGACAAAACTATTTTACTTAATTACCAAAATTATATTTAATTTTATTTGAATTCTTTGATTAAAAATATAAAAATTTTATATTTATTTATATAAAAATATTAGAAAAATGAATCTTTTAATGAAACTATTTTTTTAAAAAAAGGTTTAGGTAAGTAAGTATTACTAGATTAAACTAATTTTTTATATAATATAAATTCAATATTTTTTTTAATAAAATTTAGCTTATTAGAATTACTGTATTGAAGAGAATTAAAATTTAGGCTTAATTTTTTTATGATCTATCTGCTTTAAAAATACTTAAACTAATTTTAGGAAATTTAAGTTTTAAAATATTTGAGATTAAACTATTTATTTGCTTATATTAAATATTTTTACTTAAATTTCAATAGTTTTTTAAATTCATTTAAATTTAATCAAGTTTCAGATTTAAAAAAAATATTTTAAAGGTTTTAAAAAAGTTTCTAAATTTTTAAGCTACATGTTAAAATAGGTTTTGAACAGTTTATTAATCTGCTTAAAAGGATTTTTATATTTATATTTCATTAAGTAAAAAATTTGATATAATGTTTACCACTACTATAACTTTTCTAAAATAAAACTTCTTATAATTAAAACTTAGATATAATTAATCTTTTCTAATAATATGAAATTAATAATATTAAGGTAATCAATAATAATCTAAAAATTTTTAATCTATTAGTTTTAAAGAAAAAATTTATTTTATTTATTTATTTTAATATAGAAAAATTAAATAAATTAAATATTATTTAAAATTGAATTACAGTCATACCTTAATATAATAAAATAATTATCTAGATCAATTATACTTTTGTTATAAGAAAATTCATTAATGCTATTAATGCTATAATGAAAAATTCCATATATTATCATCTTATGACTAAAGTTGCTATTATAAACTACTAAAATTCTAAAATTAGTTTCAGTATTAAATAAAATTAGTTTGGTAGTTTTAGCTATTAATTAAATTAGTTTTAACATTTAAATAAACTAGTTTCAATCAGTTTTAAATTATGAAATTTAGTTTTAAACAGCAGTATTCCTAATATACTGATAATTAAAAATTAGTATTAATACAAGATTAATAAAAATTTAGCTTTAAGATTTATAAAATAAGATTTTATGAAAAAAATTTAAAGGTTGTTGCAATCAAAATGTAATTCAAAAATAAAGTATAATTACAAATTAAGCAATTAGAATTTTATTAATAAAAGAATTTGTTACAATTGTATTTATTAATATATAAATATATTTGGTGTTTTATTAATTATTTTATTGTCGATAAAGTAAATCCTTAATAATAAAATTCTTTTACAGCTATTTTATTTATAAAAATAATAAATATAAAAATAAATAAGAAATATAAAATTTCTTACTATTTAATATATATAATATATTTAATATATCAGATAGATTTATCATATTCTATAAATCTGTTATACTTAGCTGATTCAGCAGATTATATAATAAAGTAAAAATTATATGATCTATTGTAAAGATGAGAGACGAAACTCAAAAAAGGCAATTAATAAATAGCTGAAATTATATTAAAACATAGTGAGGGATACGACGAAACCTAAAACCTAAATTAGCCAAAACTATATTAAAAATATAGTAAAGAATATAACGAAATTATTTTGAGAGAGTTTCAGCTGGCATCTTTAATATATTGTATTAGGTGACTTTTAGTTACTTATTATAATATTATATGTTAATTATATAATTATCAGTCTATAACTAATCATTTTTTTGAAATTTTTGTATGTGTTTTACTTTAAAACATCAACTATTTTAATGCTACAACAATATTTTAAAAAATTAATTGCTTCATTCATCTTTAAGATTTGATCTCTGATATAAAGTATTAAATAAATAATTTCTGTCAGTCTAAATTATTGACAACTATAAAATTATTCTTAGTTATAAAATTTGTAGATATAACTTTTAAATTTATTAATATTATCAAACTATAATATCAAAGCTGCTAAAATCAAATCTATTTATTAAATTAAATATAATATTTGACATTTACTAAAATTAGGTTTGCTTCTACTATAGTTATTTAGCAAAAAAATTTAATTAACTTTTATAAATCAATCAAGCTTAATTTAAATTTATATCAAAACTTATTTGTTAATAATAATAAAAAAAAAAATAATTAATAAATAGATTACTTTTATCATCTAAATATAGAAGCTTATCAGAAATCTAAATATAAATTTTAAATAAAACTAATAACTACTTATTGTTTATATCAATAGCTAATGAACTGATAAGATTATAGATTTATAAAGATTGTAGTATTTATAATATGATTTATATTATAAAAATTTTATTTTTAGAATTTTATATAATTATCTTTGAAGATTTTCCTAATTTTTAATAGGTAAAAATTTTCTTTTTATGAATTTGTATAATTGTATTCCATTTTTTGGTAATATCTGTATTTGTTATAAGTATTTTAACTATTATAGCTAATGTTATAATATTAATAGGCAATTTATATAAATATTATATTATATAATCGTTAATAATTTTACATTATAGAAATAATAGATAATAATGCTTAAACATTATTTTTTCATTTAGAATTTTTTTTTTTTTTGAATACAAATCCTTATCAAATTAACAAAAACTAATAAAATTACAAATCCAATTTAATAATATACCAAATAATAAAAATAATAATATTAATTTGAAAGAAAATATAGAATTTAATAATATAAAAAAAATAGAAATATTAAATATTCAATTAGTTCTAATATTAAAATTATAATATATAATTAAAATTTATATCTTTAGATTTTAATAATAATTCTTAATCTTCTTTCAAATCTATAATTTATTATATACTATCTTATTTAATAGTTATTTAAGATTATTAACTTTTAAACTTTAAACCTTTATTAAATTTTATAATACAATTCTTTATATTCATCAGTTTATTCAGATTTTTAGCCTGTTGAAACAATTCAAAAATTTTTATATACTATAAACAATGAAAATTTAAACTAAGGTATTTAATTGATAGAAAATATCATAATCAATGATTTAGTCAATCTCTCATTCATAAGTGATTAAAAATTAATTGATCACATATGATCAATTTCTTAATCAATTGCATATAATAAAAATTAACATTAATTTAAATTAATCAATTATTGATTGATTTATTAATGTAAGACATCAAAAATTATAATAAGAAGCTATTATAAATATTGTAATCAAATTTAAATATAATTATATAAAAGAATTAAAATATTTACAGTTTTATTTTACAAATAATAATTCATTAACAGACTTTGGCTTTAGATTAGAATTAGTCTATTCATTAATAATTTGATTTTTAGCATTACTAAAAGATATTTACTTGAAATAGATGTGATTGATACATCTAAATATTTTCTAGTCATTTTAAATAAAGTAAAAAACTTCTGTTTATTATCAATTTACCATCTATTTCAGGTAAAGCTAGTGGAATTCTAAAGAGCAATTAACTTCATTATTATTGCTTATATCTATTTTATCTGATCTAAATAAACATAATTTAAACTAAAGATGGTCTCCATAATTATTTTCAAATTTTAATTGAATTGTAACTTAATTGTGTTATAAGAAAATTTAATTACGTCACAAGTTACAACTTAATTGCACCATTTTTTTTAATTATAGTACCTATCTTTAATTTAAACCTATCAGATTAATAATTATATTTTAAATTTCTTTGAGACATAGCAATTTCTTTACTTTTTAATAATTGATATTCCTTCTTTAATAAAAATATTGCTATTTTGCGAATTTTTCAGACCATCTACATATTTTTTTAAATCTTAAATCTAAAAAACTAGTAAGTATAATAATGACTGGTAGTGAGTTAAAATAATCAAATAGTACGTCATATATTAATTTTTTAACAAAATTAATAATAGTATTAATTTCTGATAAAAATAGTTGTATATTATTTTGAAAATTAAGCTTATTAACATTTTCTTTATTACTCTCTTTATTGTCAGATAAACTTTTATTATCTTCAGAATTCTCTTATAATAATATAATCATTATCTAAAAATTAAGAAAAATTAGAATATATCGATAAATATAATTTTATCTTCTTAATTATCTAAATATTATACTTACCACTTTTATCATTAATATTTTCTTCTTTAATATCTAATATATAATCATAATATAATGTATAAATAGATAAATATATTAATGAAAATGTACAGTATTTTTGATTATCTAACCATTCTATTACTTCTTTAATTAATTTAAAAATATCAATTAGTTTATTTAATAAAATCCATTCATAATTTGAAAGATTTCATTCTTTTAATTTTTTATAATTTTATTTAAATTCATTTTCATTTTCTAAACACAAATTTAAAAGAACCCATTTAATAGGATTTTTTAATTCTTGTAATCTTTTTTAAGGAGCTAATAATAATTTCCATCGAGTCTTGATATCATTAATAATTTGCAAAATTTTTAATAAATATCAATCAGTTGGTATTGAATCAAATAAAGTTGAATTATTTTCTAATTGTATATTATATCTTAATATTATTTTTTTTGAGCCTCTATTAATTGTTCATTTTATTTTGACAAATTAAAGAATTGAATTAATTTCTTAAATCATTTAATATTATAGATACCTCCTAAAACTTTTTCAAAATAATTTTATTGTATTTTTTATTATGTTTATTATATAATTCAGGATTTGGATTTCGTCGTACTCTTACTTTATTTTAATATAATTTTAGCTATTTATTAATTGCTTATTTTAGGTTTCATCCCTTATCTTTATTTAATATATAGGTAGTATATAAAATTGAGATACGAGATATAGTAAATCATATAATCTATATCTTAATTTTAATAGTATATCATCTATATATTTGATTTTTTTAATCCTTTAATAACACAAAGCTGCAATGTATATATATTACATAGAATTTGATCAATATTATTCTACTCGTAAATAGTTTTAATCATATTACTACAGTTGTAAGTAATTGTACATTTACTTTATTATCTAATTCAAGCAGTTGAAGTTTAGTTAAAATAGTTTAATAAATATTATTATTCTTATAAGGATAATTAATTAGCTCAATACAAATTAATATATCATATAATTTCATATTTGCTATAAGTTAATGGCATATAATTCCAATATAACTTGATTTTGCATTAGATGTTTAAAGATCAATTATTATAGCTACTACTTCTTAAATAATCATTTTCTTATAACCTAAAATGCAATTTGATATTTACAACCAATATTCTTTTTGATCATTATATAGTATAGTGGCTTAAATGTAAGATCAAATATATTAATTATATATAAAGATCCTTTTTCATTTGCTAAATAAAAGGTTGAGAGTTCATTATTAGCCAGTCGGTCATAATAATTCTTAATTCATATTACTTAGATTCTTTATGCAGAGTAACTTTTTTTATTTGATTATCTATTTTTAATTATTTTTGAATAATAAATAAAGTATTATTTTAACATATACGAACATTACGTTAATACATAAGATTTATCAGTTTATCTTAGCAATTTTTTTTTAAACTCTTTATAGATGAATTATAAATGATGTTGTTAAATGCTGGTTTGAGTATTATATAATTATAATTTTCTTTTGTACTATTTCTTAATATTTTATATTTGTAATAAATATGTTCATTAGTTTTGATTCCAAAATACTTTTATACTTAACTTGTTTTATTATTTTTGAATTTAACCTACTGAGGTTTTTCTTGATTAATAGCTGAAAATAAATCAATATTATTATTTCTCTTAGTTAGCCAGGTTAAAATAATATTAGTTTAGCATTTATTTCTATTCTGATCTAGCATTTTAAAGGTTATTAAAATAAAAAATCATGTTTTTTTATGATAAAATTAAATGTGTGTTGCTGATCATTTGATCTTAATATGTTATAATTTCCAAAAGTTTCTAATAATCTAAATGCATTTTTTAAATAAATGTAAAATACTTCAATATAAAACCAAGAATTTTTTTTTGTTAAAATAGAATGATATTATTTATTTATACATCATATTATATTATATTGCATAATCAATTAACAATAGTAATTTTGATTGATTAATCATAAAAAATTTAATTGATTTAATTTAATTAAAGTTAGTTCAATTTTGATCAAAACCAATAATCTGTAATTAATAAATTGATTGACGTAACAATCATTGATCTTATTCAATTTAATTAAGAACCCTAATTTAAACAGGTAAAATTCATTAAATTGAGTAGAAAAAATAATGGAATTAATATAGAATAAGTAAAGAATAATCATAAAATGATGAAGAAATAACTAAAAATTAAGAAGTTAAAAAATAGATATGTTGTGTAAATCATAAGAATTTTTTGTTATTTTATTCTAATCAAAAATTAAAAAATTATTATATCAATAAATCAAAAATAATATAAATTAGAATGTACTTATTATAATTTGAAATCTTGTATATTATATATTATAAAAAGTATGAAAGAATTCTTATTATACAATTTATGTAAATCTTAAGTAATTCTACCATCAAATAAATATAATTCAATTGATTCGATTAATTATTATAATATGTTATCAAAATTAACCTTCAGTTTCATAACTAAATCTTGTATAAATGATAATTTTATCAAAGTTTTAAAAATGCAAGGTTTTTAAAATTTTAATTTAAGATTATTATATTATATTTATTTACTCAAAATTTGATATATATTAGATGATTCTATTCTCTTTGAAATTGATCTTATTATTTAATCTAACTAAATTCTTATATATTTTAGTAAAGTCAAAATTAATATTATTCATTTAGATATTCAAAATCCTATGAATTCAATTTTTGAATCTGATAAAAAAAGATATATCTTTAATTATTAAATATTTTAAATATGGAAAGAGTTGAACTATTAAGTATTTATTTTTAAAATATTTGAATTTAATATAAAATAATAATATTTAATACATTTTTGAATATAAAAATATGCTATGTTAAAATGCTAATAGATTATATTTTAAAAACTAACATATCATGTAAATTACAAAAAGTAGAATCTTAGAAATTGAGCAATTCTCTTTATATAAATAATAAATGTTTAGTTAAAATTTATTATGTAGAAACTTTGCAATAGAAAGGGAGAAAACTCTAAAAAAATTTTTTTTTGAATTAATGTTAATATACATGAAGTCAAAATGAAAATCCAAAAGTCGAAATGAAAAGTCGAAATGGTTGAAATTACGTCATATCACATGATTTTTAAATATAGAAAAAACAAAAAAAAAACAAAAGATGTACGATCTCGGTCAATATCGCACCGATTCGTATGAAACAATTACCATTCGATTCCCCGCGACTAGACGAATCCAATGAGCTAACATTCATTGATTTTGGATCAGCCCATTTCGAGATATTCGCGATCGTATTTCGAAATCCAGACTTCTTTATTTAAAGTAGAATTTATTGATTCATAATTTCGACCGATAATACAATTGCGATTATCTCGCGATTAGATGATCCAAAATCAATGAATGTTAGCTCATTGGATCTGTCAAGTTGCAAGGAATCGAATGGTAGTTGTTTCATACGAATCTGTGCGATATTGATCAAGATCATACATTATTTGTTTATTATTTTTTCTCAATATGAAAAATCATGTGATATGACGTCATTTTGACTATTTCGCAACTTTAGCCTTCAATGGTCGAAATGATTTCGACCATTTCAACCATTTCGGATATCTGAAATGATCCATTTCGACTTCATGTATAATCAGAATGCTTTAGAATAGAGATGTTGCAATTCAGATTCTTCACGAAAGTGATTTGTAAAACAAACTGGTATAAGATAGTCTGAATTATCACAATTACCATATTTTGACCCTATCAGATTTATCATAATTGACTTGATGCATTATTTATTTTTAGGAATTGCATGATAGATAGTAAAGAGAATTTGGATCAATGAGGGAATTTTAACATCAAATACCCTGAAAAAGATTCAGAAAAAGATGAGTTTCAGATTCCATCAGATTTGGGTTGAATTCCAGGTAAAATTCATGAAGGAGAGGAATTTTCTAATTTCATAGCTGATTAATGGTGAATGTTTTTTACTGTTTATGCCACTGTATCACTTTGTAAATATCTTTCAGCTGTAGATAAAAAATTCTTACGCATTTCATAAGAATTTGCTAAATTTTAGTAAGCTAAATTGTAAAATCAGACCTAGTTTTAGAAGCTCATCAAAGGTTAATCAAAATAGCAAAACTAATAGAAGAGAATCATGGTCATAATAAAATTATGCTGAATATTTACTTATCTCTTCATTTATACAATTGTTTAATTGATTACGGGCCATTATATACATTCTGGTATTTTCTTTCAAGTGTATGAATATAATATTAGGTAATTCATAATTATAAAATTTTCCAATTGAATATATTTATTAACATTTTAAATTTACAATTCTTAGGCTCTTTACCAAATAGCAATAGAAAATTGAACCTGAACTTATACATCGATTGATGTTCAATAGTCAAATTAGCAGTATTATAAGTTCTGATATTGAGGTGAAAGGATTTGAATTTTTGGACAATTGATATTCTATTGGGTTTCTTTCAGCTATTGACCAATTTTCAACAGATGAAATCTACTGATTTTGGATATATTCTCAAAATATTAAGGAATCACATGTTACTGGTAGTGAAAAATTTTCTGAAGAATTTCTTAAGCCATCATCTGATAATATGATCATTTCAAATGAAATGCTAGATTTGATTATTAAATATTATATAGCAACTTATGAAGATTTTGAATTTCGGAAGCTACTTAGCAATGAATCAGAAAATGCTATAATAATTTAGATCAAAATGAATCAATTTAGAAGATATCGAATTAGTTCTAAAATATTTAGTTCAACAATATCCTTACGATATATGAAAATTTCATACATTTTGGTCAAATTTATTATGAATAATGATGTTATTGATTGTTATTCAGGTCAAGTTCAATACTATTTTACTTATACAGTCAATTTACCATATGAACTGACTGAATATTTTCTAGCATATGTTTGCTGGTATCAACCTACAGGTTTTCCAAATGTTTGATATTATTTTAGCAATGTAGAAACATATAATATTAAACTATGGGATACTGATTTTTACCCTGAAAGTTGTGATTATATAATTCCAGTGCATCATATTTTAGGCTGATTTGTACTAGTGAACTATAAGATTTCAACCTGATGAAATGCAAAAGAATATTTAGCCATCAATCTGATTAAAAGAAAATACCAAATATGATTATTTATTCACAATAAAACCATTTATTTTATTCTGAAATATCATTTTGTAAGTTTATTGATGATAAAACCATTTATTTCATTATGAATTATTATTTTGTTTATTCGCAATAAAACCATTTATTTTGTTATGAATTGTCATTTTGTAAGTTTATTGACGATAAAACTGTTTATTTCATTTCGAATTATCATTTTGTAAATTTATTAATGATAAAACTGTTTATTTCATTTTGAATTGTCATTTTGTTTATTAACAATAAATCTGTTTATTTCGTTCTGAATTGTCATTTTTGACTAAAAATAATATAGAATAATTTGACATAAAATAACCATCTGAATTATTAAATGGATTTGTCTGATTTCTGATTTATGCAAATTGGTCATAAATACGATGGCTGATTTTTAGCGATTTCTGAATTTAGTATGAATTATCCTATGAATAGCAAATGGCGATTTTTTTTGATTTCAATCAATATAAAGCATATAAAATTTCACAGGAATTAAATAAAGAAATTATTCCTTTAAACATTTATGATGCTATTAATTTTAGCAAAAATACTTGGAATTTTGTAAGTCAACAAACAATTTCTAATTATTGGAAATATACAGAAATTCTTTCACAAAATGAAATAGATAATGAGATAGATGATAAATTGAGGATTTTGATCAAGAAGAATTTTTGATAAAATGGAAATACAAGAGCTGATTTACCAACTTCTTTTTGATGATTTTATAGATGTAAAAGACTTTTTTCATATTGATGATTGTTTAAAAAATAATGGATTAACTGATGATGAAATTGTAGCTATAGTAAAATCAAATAATAATGAACTAGAAATAAATCTAAATGAAGAGCCTTTAGAAATAATTTCAAAAAAAAAGCATTAGAATTTTTTGAGAATCTTGTTTTATTTTTTGAACATTCATCAGATATTTCTATTGACCCAAATAAGTTAAATATTTTACAGAATTAAGGTATCGAATATTGACGTTTTACATTAACAATGCAAAACAAACTATATTAGATAGTTTTATCTAATAATATGTATCATATATTCCAATATTTTATAATAAAAATACAATCCAACTGTTATATTTGTCAATATTTAATTTTTACTTTATGTTTGATAAATTTAAGATTTAGTGTAATAATGCGATAGTAGTAAAATTTATTATACTAATATTGATTAACATACTATATTAAATATCGATATATAAACTTTTTATAATATACCAATATACCAATATTTTTTTTTCAAACTGGAAGCTTCAGTATATCAAAGTCTGACTGTAGCTTTAAATTTCAATCTATACATTATATTGTAAATAGAATCAAACTTCCTTCTCTTATAATCTTTAAATTTAAAAAAATTCTAAAAAAAATTTTCTATTAAAAGTTATTAATCCAACTAAATAAATAAATAAAAATGTAATATTATTTTAAAGTAAAAATGTTTAAGTTAAACATGTAAAACTTTCTAATTCATAATCATTATTAATTTTAGATTTATTTTTAGCATATATTGTTAATTCTATTAAAAGTCATTTTAGTAAATAGAATACTAATATTGCAGAAGAATTAATATTTTATTTATAACTTTTAGATATTTCAATCAATAAGTTATTTAAAGTAAAGGTAAGATTTATTGATTTTATTGATTATTTATTTAAATTATTTTTATATTTGATTTTAAATTGTTTTATAAATTTATTTTCTATAGATATAAAAAAATTATATTTAAATTTGTAAAAGAGTTAACACTTGTTAGTAAATCAAAAAACTATTCTATAAAACTATTATAAATTAGGTTAATAGATCATGGAACATGATTAATATTAGTTTAATTCAATAATCTTTTAAATACTGTAGTATTTCTAACAAATGTGATAAAATAAAATTTGATTGAATTTTTAATTATGAACATCTTAACCAAGTGAAATCAAATGAAAAATAAAGATTTTAGATCATAATAATGAATATAATAAAGGTAATAATATTAATAATAATTATTATGATAAAAAGAAGAAAATACATTATAATAATGAATAGAATTAGATAATCATATAAGCTTAATCATAATCTTATATAAAATATAATAAAACTTGATTAATGTAATAATATATAATGCATTTTTTTAAAATATTATGATTAGTTAAATATTGATATAATTACAATAAATTTATTAGTTAATTGATTAGTACTCCTTTATTAATCAAAAAATTTACATTTTATAATTGATTAAAACCTTATTTGAAATTTAAATGCAATGTAATATTCTATAGATTTATGATTTTTATAATATTTCAGAATATTACGTTGTAAAACTATGTGAATTTACAAAGTAAAATTTATGAAATATTATGATAAAATTTTACATATGGTTACGAATCATAATTTTACGTAATATTACAGTTAAAATCTTTTATAAAGTTATGGTATTGTAAATTTATAAAACATTATAATGAAATCTTATATATTGTAAGATTTATAAAATATTACAGTAAAATCCTATATAAGGTTATAAGCTCGTAAAATTATAAAAGATTTTATGGTAAAATTCTATGTAAGGTTATGATATTGTACTAAATTTTACATAGTGTTACAATATCTCATTATAGATTTAAAATTAATGATATATATATTATACTATTTAATATAAGCAATAAGTACATACTTTGTATCTTTTATTAATTTATATATATTTTTAACCTTTAAAAGATATCAATTTTAAATATTTAATTGCATATATTTTAATGAAATAGTATTAAATTTCCTATGTTAAAAATTATAATTCAAAATTGTATGCATATGTTAATATTAAACATATTTAATTTAGCATAAGTTTTAATTAAATTCCTATGTTAAATATATATAATTTAGAATTTATGCATATATTATAATAAAATAGTGTTAAATATAATTAAATTCTTGTGTTAATTCAGAATAAGAACAGTAATTTCTTATTTTAAGCAGAAATCTACAATTTAGCAGATTTATAAAATTAACAAATAATCATAAAAATTCTAAAAAACTATGTTCTATATATCTATCAATCATATTAAATCTTCTTTTATAGCTAATTTCATAATTTGTGAATCACTAATAAATTGCGACTAAATGCAACTGAAAATATTTTATAATAAAATTATTATAAATATTGTAATTGAATGCGATTGAAAAATTATTAATAGTTTATGAATTATAAAATTAGCTATAAGGTTTATTATACTTATTTGTGTTTAAAATGTCAAGAAAGTGACTTACATTCTGGTCATATAAAAGTAGTTTTTTCAATATATAATAATTATTTTAGATAATAATCATCAAAATTTTCTGAAAAGATTAAATTTGATGTATTTTAATGTGAATTAATTTGAAAAAATGTTTATAATAAAAAAATAAGCAGATTTTAAAAAATGAAGTAAAAAATTGTGTCAAAATGATAATTGTCAAGATCATTGAAATATTGCAGATTTTACAAAATATTATCATAAGAAATTATCATATGTATATATTATAGTAAAATAGCGTTAAGTAGCATTAATTATAATTAAATTTTAATTCATTATATTATGTATATTTTAGACATATTAATTAAAATAATACTATAATTTATAAGAAAAAATTTTAAAAAAATAATACTGTTTTTATTTTTTTTTCACTTTTTATATTATCTTTTTAATATAAACCTTGCATTTTTTTTCTTCTACATTATTCTTTTCTTTTTCTTCAATATGAATAGTTTGCAAATGGTATTATTTAATATGAAAAAGGTTATTTTAAAATTTTATATAAATATAACTTTGGTTTTAATTGTTTAAAAATCAAAAAAAAATAAAATAAAATACTTTTAAACAAATCTAATTCTTTAAAATATTACAATTATTTTTAAAATACCTATTATTAATATTCCTAAATAAAATAATTTAGTACTAAACAAATAAATTTTTTAACAATATATGATAAATATATTATAATATTAGAATATATAAAAAATAACATAAACTATATAGACAAATATGAATATAACTGTTTATTTAATTTAATGCTATTAGTCCTTTTTGAGGACTATAATGACTATGCTGAAAAATATAAAATAATATTTAATTTTTATATTATTAATTGAGTAATGAGATCTAGTTCATACTAAATATCAGCTGAAAACTCTTATTTTGAAATCATTTTTTTTATTTTTTTATTATTTTATATTTATTTATTTTATATAATTAATTGAGTAGCAAAATAAGTTATAAAAATATATTTATTTTTATTTTATTTTATTTTTATTTTATTTTTGTATTCTTTTATATTTTTTATTTATATAATTAATTGAAAAGGAAATTTAAAGTTTTTTACAACTAATTTCATAATTCATGGATAATTAATAATTTTTCAGTCACATTCAGTCACAATATTTTATAGTAATTTTATTATAAAATATTTTCAGTTGCATTCAGTCACAATTTATTAGTATTTCACAAATTATGAAATTAGCTATAAAAAATTATGCATTATATAATATTAATAAAATTATTTCTTTTATATGAATATATTATTTACTTACATATAAATGAATCAAAATGTACAATATTTAAAGTATTTCATTGTATTGAATATTAAATTATTGCATAAATTTGCAATTAACTCAAATGTTAAAACAAATTATGACTGACCTAATGGCAATAAAAGTATCATAATTATTTATATACTAAATATACATTTATAAATTGACATGGTTACATTCTTTTGTTTGATATTTCAAAAATAAACTACTCAATAGCTGCTTCCCAAATTTATTATAAAAAAGTAAACTTACAATTATATAAAAAAATTAATAAATATAATAAAACAATATATATTGAAACTATTCAGATTTCTTGTGATTGAGTTTTAGCATGATCATTTTCATTTTGATTTTAATTTTCATCATTTATATTCTTTAAATCTTTTTTCTTCTTAATTTTTTATTAAATAATAAAAACATTTAATATTACTTTATGTAATACTATTTTAAACCTTGTAATACTTTGTAATACTTACCAAATATCTATTTACTAGTCCATAATTGATTCGTCAATTGTAATATATTCAATAATTGGATTTAATATAATATGACAAATGCTAATTACATATAGAATATATTGCATAGGAGTATTATTGTAATCATTCCAAACCTTTTCTAAAATCTGAGATATATACAAGTCTTTATTATTATCATCATTTATAGATTTAAATAAATTATCGAAGAATTTCTTCATAAAAGGTACATCAGTAAATTTAATAGGACGTAATATTGCGTAAACTTACGTTCTGTAATATTACGAAAACTTACGAGACTGCCGTAAGATTACGTAAATTGTATTTCGTAATATTCCGTAACATTACGACGTAGTACTACGTAATATTATGGAATGT
>CAMKVN010001678.1:0-17148 GCA_946474995.1 Funneliformis geosporum
TAGTGTAATTACTAATAATTTTCTTAATTAAAACTTTAGAATAACTTTATTTTAATATATTATTATAAAAATTAAAAGCTTTTTTTATATTCAATTCGATCTGTTTCAATTTGATTTGATTTGATTTGATTTGACAAATATTGATTCAATTTGATTTGATTCAATCAAATTCAAATTGATTCAATCAAATATTTGAGTTTAATTTGATTTGATTTGAAAAAATCAAATTAAATTCAAACTGCTTAAATTTTTGATTCAATTCAATTTTGAAAAACTCTACTAATAATATTTTATTATTAATTAAAAATACATGGTTTTAGCTCATCTTTAATGCAAATTCTAAATATAATCCATGTTAGATTGAAGAGAATTATGGTAATACACCTAAATTCAATTTTTTATTTTTATCATTAGTATCAGAATTTACAATAATATTATTATAATTCATAACCAAGTGATGATATAACATATCAGGAAAACTAAATCACAAAAATTGCAAATTAGATACTAAGTAAAAAAATCAATGCAATTATTTTAGTCACCCTTATACTTATAAAATAAGGTAATAAGTAAAATATTGATTATCTTGAATGATTTTTGTTGGATGTGTTGATATAAATACTCTGCAAAATGCAATAATAATTATTATTTTTAGAGAATTGATAAAACAAGCAAAGCTAAAAAATACTTAATAATACTACTTTAATATTTATTGCAACTTTTTCACAGACATATATAAATTAGATCTTCTGAAATTGATTTTTTACAAGAATTGATGTTATATTAAATAATATGATTTCTAAGTTTCTTCTCAGTTTCAAAACATTGTAGATTTAAATGAGTACCTAACTATTTATAGACAAATAGCATTCTTTCAGATATGCTAGTATAAAAAATATTGACAGGTTCAATTAAAAATTATATGATTTCAAATCATCATAATATGAATTTTTAGGCACAATAATGAAATTCAGATATGGGCATATGATTATGTATGCAGTCATTTATTATTATCTATTAATAAACTGATATAATTCTCTGAGATACTGTTGCAACCTATTATTATTAAATTAAGGCTGTTCTTAAGTATCTCTATCTCAATTATTAGCCAATCATATTGAGAATATATAAGCTTTCAATCAATTGAAATAAAAATGGTGATCAATGCTTGAGCAATCTTTTTTTAACTTCTTTCTATTTTTATCATATATCAAAAATCTCAAAAAAAGATTTTCAACAGAATTATAAGTCTAGTTATTCCTTTTTTTACAAATTTAACAAATAATTTATCATTTTGATAATCATATTCTGATGCTTAAATTTTACAGATTCTTTAAATGATAAAGTAGTAAAGCAATTATTTCTTTTATAATAAAATGTGCTATTTATCATAAAAGATAATAAATTAAATAAATTTTTTTTAAATAGCTTCATTTTCTTTTATTAATTATCCTTATAATCCATCATTTTCTAACTCAGCTGTAGTTATTGAACTAAGACCTACTCTAGACTTTGCTCTTAATTCTCTAGGTTTATCTTTTATTAATAATTTTAGTTTATTTTCTAATCAGACAATTACTAATCAAACAATTAATCAATAGACATCAGTTATTAAACTAAGTTTTATACCTGCTTCTGTTGATATTTTCAGTTTATCACTTAATAAATCAAATTAATAGTTAACAGTCACACTATCTTTTGATACTTCTAGTCTGCCATCTAGTAAATCAGTTAATTGATGATTATTATCAAAAGTTAGAATGCTTATTGAACAAATAGGAAAATATTAATAAGCTTTACAATAAAAGTCCAAGAGTAAAAGATAAATCTGAAATAGAATCATTTTTATTATTCAAAATTCTGATCTTGCAAATTCAGTTTAAAAAATTGTACAAAAGCATTATTTAGCAAAAATGGAACTTACTTTTTCAGAAATATCGTGATATAAAAGATAAAATTACAAATACAGGTAAAGAAGCTATTTAAAATAACTGAGAATTTTTTAATGATATGGATAAATATTTAAGTAAAGATCTAAGTATCACTGCACCTGTTACAAGTGATTCAATTAGTAGAATTAAACATAAAAAAAAAAATACTATTGAAAACTAAGAAGAGAAGGTAAAATTTAATTAATTAATTTTTTATTATTAATATTTACTTAACCAAATTATTTTTTATAATTATAAAATAATATTAAAAAACTAAAAAAAAAAAAAAAACAAATATATAAGAAATCCAAGTTCTTATTAAAGAACAAATTGAAATTATAACTGAAATTATGAAAGATCAATATATTTATACATTAGAAGTATAACAAAAATAACATGAAGAACAAATGAATCTTTTTAGATAGTTTTTAACAAAATTTTAATAAAATAAAAATAATAAGAAATTTTAATTATTATTAAAGCTATTAATTATTTTTAATATACAATAATATAGGAGGTTTGCTAGGAAAATGAGGCTCTGAGTAATTTTTATTAAAATTTTAATTTTTATTGCATTTTAATGTTTGATAATGTTAGATTAAAATGCAATAAAAATTAAAATTTTAATAAAAAATGCTTAGAGCCCCATTTTCCTAGCAAACCTCCTATATATAATTTTATGTAAAAATAATAAAGAGTAAGTATATATTTTATTGCATTAAAATATCAGCCAAATATTCTCTTTTTTGAATATCTGCTATTTTTTTTCTTACATTATTTATATCATTACTATCAATATCTATATCTTCTATTTCTCTATTTGTATCACTTCTATAGGTAATAAATCATTCATATCAATACATATATTATGTAAAATACAACAAGCATGTATTATTTTAATAATTCGTTCAATATGTAAACTTCTTTTAATAGAATTCTCTACTGTTTCTTTAAATGTTCAAATGCCTGTTTAACAACTATTCTCATTGAAGAAAAAACTTTATTAAAATGTCTTTCTATATGAGTTAATATGTAATATTCAGGAAATGCTTTTATTAAGTATATTTTAAAAGAATATGCTACATCAGTAATAATATAAGTTTTACTTGGAATCTGTTGTTCAGGATATAAAGAAATTTTATGATAAAGAGATGAGTGAGAAAATACTCAAGCATTATGTACATTTCTTATAATAAAATTATTTATTAAATTAATTTTTATTTATAAACTATTGTTAATTAACCTGTTTCTCTAACATATATAAAATAAAATGCTCCTGATAATCAACAATTCCAAGTAAATTAATAGAATAAAAACTTTTATGATTTATATAATGTGTACCATTCTTAGAGGGTATATAAATAGGTATATGTGACCTATTCATCACACTAATAATAATAGGCAGTTTATGATTTTTAAGTCTAGTTTTTAAGCTCAAAACCTTATGTTACTTTTATTAATTGTTGATTCTGTGATTATGTAATTTATCTTTGTTCTAAATCTAATAATGCATTTAAGAATTGATCAGTAAAATTGCCTATAGATCCTTAATTCACTCCAAGTGTTTACTTTAATACTCACATTCCTTCTTTATTTGCTAATCATCATAATATAATAGCTATTTGTTTTCATATATGTGTTACATTAGAAGCATTTGAAATAAAATCTGAATAGTTTTCTAATTGAATTATAAGAGCACAAAAAGTGGTAAGTATAATGCAAAAGTATCTTTAAAAGAGTTATAGCTGTCTCCATCTACTAAATATGAGAAAACATCTGTAAAACCCTTCAGTTTTAAGTCTTGACCAACTTTGTATTCTTGTATTTTGTGAAGGGAAAAGAATAGTTGAAATTACTACAATATAATTAAAATTTAGAAGATAATAAATGTTGAATATTCTTTGCATTTGAATATTCTGAAACCTTTTATTTGCTATAAGGATTTGTAATATAAGGAATAGTAACGTAAATTGCTGGTAACATTGTTGCTGAAAATCCATAATATCAAAATTAAAAGAAGGAAGTATGTTTATGCAAGCTTTTTAGTTACTCAATTAATGGTAAATTTTAGCCAATCAGGGTAGCTCTATGAAAAAAAAAGATGGTTTGAAACTCCAGGTTTTTTTGACTTAAATGATCATCACTTTCGATTTTTTTGGCCAATCAGATTATCCAATAAATCATTGAGTGAGGGTGCTTGGAAACAGCCTAATCAATTTCTCTTCGATCTAAGGCGCTAGTCATTACATTTTTCATTACTTCAATCTACTTACTGTATACGATGCTAATTTAAACTCACACCTCACTCCAATCATGATCCATATAAGCGAGTCTTTTTTTTTACCTCCTGCGTCTAAATTACCAAGACCGACATCTTCGTCAAAAGATCAAACATCTTCTGAAGTTTTAAGATCTGGAGAATCTTCAAAAACTTCGAGATCAGAAACAGCTCTAAGAACTGGAACAGCTCCTAGAGCAACTAATTCAACTTCAAAATCCACGACACCAGTTTTGAGACCTACTACTCCATTTGTAGTTTCTCGCCCCACTACCCTAATATTTAATCAAAACACCAAGACTATTATTATCTTTATTAATCATGTCGGCGCAGATAATGAGGAATAATATTTGTGATCAATTATTTTTCTCATATAATTAGTAGCGCAATTATATAAAGAAAAAAAGTAGTATATGTGTTTTTTTATGTTGTATGGTAAATTTTTGTATTGCAAATATGTATTGCTAATTCAAGCAACAATATATTTTATTAAATAAACTATATATATAAAAGCGGCCATGTGTAATATATGATCACTTTCTAGTAACGTTCCCGCGAATTTGCGATTGAAATAAAATTAGCACATTACCCTACATAAATCCTCCAAATCGTATAAAAATGAATCTGATATTTTATTATAATATACTGTATTCCTCCGAAAATAAGCAACATTTTTTTTTACATAGTATTTTTAGTATCAAAACTTTAATCGAAGATATCTCGTAATCTAGTGATCACAAATGATGTAATTTACCTCAATTGATTCGTCTCAATGAGAGGAATCGAATGGTATAAATTTTATAATGTTTGGACAATTATTGAAGGAATACGGTACTTGTTATAAACTGCTATAACTTGATAAATAATCGCTAAAAACGCTAAAAATCAATAAATTGTTATAATTCGCCTAAACACTTGTAAAGATGGATTTAGATAGTAATGCCTATTATAAGCTTTGTTCACCTAATCTTAATGATGGAAACTTTGTAGAATATAGAAGAATAACAGACGCATTATCTCTTTTAAAAGATATATATGATCATGAAAAACCAGAGGGTGGTTATTCGGCTCGAGAAGTTCTGGATAAGTAATTTATGTGATTATGAAAATCAATTTTTTAATATTTTTAAACTTAAAAAATTTTTTCACGCAATTTTTAATCATTTCTTCTCGCTTCTTTCAGTGGAAAATGTAAGTAATCTTACATTTTAAGCTAGAGTTATTAGTATTATTTAAAATTTAATAACTTTGTGAATTTTTAGTCCTATTAATGGGTACGCTACTATCTTAAATTAACAACAAAGAAAAAAAGGATGACTATTATTATAAAAAAATTCATTACTATTTATAATTAATTTGTTTTATGTAAATACAAATAATGCCTGATACACGATTTTATGCCTGTAAACATTATTTGATGTAGTCATTATTAATTATAAAAAATCACGGGATGCCGGATAAACACGTATACATAATACGTATCCTTCACAAGAATGCTACAGAAGATATGTAGTATATATTTATGTTACATCTCGAGATATGAAATATGGGTAAAGAAATAAAATATTTTATAGAATGAAATGAGGTTAACCATATCCTCGTTATTACAAAACTGGCTCTAATATCGCGGAAACATTTATAAATTGAAATACCTTGATTCAGGACGAATGTTTTTTATCGTATTAAACTTTAAACAAAATCAAGAGCTCTTTCACCAGGACAAATTTGAGGAATTTTATAAATATAATTATAAATACTATAAAATGCGGGATTGGCTATGCTTTAAATGTGATTTGCATTTTTTAGGAAAGAGAAAGAATAGAATAAAATAAAACTTTGTTTTACGTGATTCATCTGCATTTGATGGAACAATTTTTCAAACCGATACAAAAATGATCGCAATTTCATGGCTTAGCAGATTTATGGTCATAAAAGTTTGGTAAATGGAAATAAATATCGCTAGATCGTGGCTTAGCATATCATGGCTTAGAAATTTAGCTAATTTAAATTCCATTTTAGTTGGATCGATCAAACAGTCAGTTTTAAGGCTTATAATTGAATACATGAATTATATAATATGTCATGGGTGTGTATGAATTCAGAAAGACGCGTTTGTGGAAGGCGTTTTTCGCTAAAATTATATTTGCCACGTATAATAATAGATATTTATATGTAGAATGATCAAATTATCATTTATTTTTTATTTTTTATTTTTATTTTCTTGTTCGATATCGATATAATGTCAAAACCGACACCGGGAAGAAGTAAAAGTATCATCATTGATGTTCCCAAAGATTATGATAAAAATGATGAAAAATCCAGTAAAGAGGAACCCAAAGAGGGACCTAAATCAGGAGAAAAAATAAAGAGGGGGTTAGATTTACTTGAAAGAGTGGGGGTTAAAGATGATATAGAAAGGAAGATAAGCGAGATAGATCATGATACACCTGAAGAAATTGCTAAAGAAACCGAATTAATTACTGAGAGGATGAATAAACTTGACGTATTGATCACCATTGGACTTTACTACACATCATTAATCATGAATTGGTTAACATTACTCGGGGAATCAAAATCCGTAAATGACTTCTTTTTTACCTTATTCTTGGGAAGTTTTAATCTAAAGGAATGGGAATTCTCAGATGGAGAGTTGTCATTAGTAGCAAAGATAAGCGGAATGACAACCACGTTACAAACCGGATTATTTATATTTAGTGGGTTAATAAATTTAGGAGCTAAGGCATTACATAAACCGGTACCAAGAATCGTAGGGGGGCCAATGTATTACGGGGGACCATTTCAAATAATTTACGTATTTAAGTCACAAGCAAAAGCTTACACGAATTCAATCAAAAGTTTAGACGCTCAAATATCTCAATGGCTAGGATTTTTTAGTCAAGTAATGGTCATAGTAGCTGCCAGTTTTGCTGCTGTTAATAGAGGGCAAGCCTTAGATCCCTTCATGTTCGCTGATGAAAGTTTTATCGGTCACGGGTACTCTCCCGAACCAAATACCGAAGATCAATTCGGTGATGTGATTTCTCCTACAAATACAACTCAGGTTACGATGGCGATTCAACATGCTGCCTTATTTTCCAAAGCTACTTATATGGTCTCGATCTCTGCCATCATCATGACTTCCTTTTTAAACATTGTTCAATGGTTGGCTGATATTTGGAGAGTTAATAATGATGATCTCATCATATACACCATATTCAAGGTTCTTACAAGAGCATTATTATGTCAACCCTGCATTGGTGATAAATGGTTAAGTCAAAGAGGAAGAAAGGGAGGAAATGTAGGTTTTCCTGGAGCATCGCGTATTGTTCCATCTTCAGTGAGTTCTTCACCATCAAAATTATCCCCATTAATCACGAAACCAACGCCTTAGTGAAAATTTTCGTGAAAGTTTGGTCTCTTTACCAATCTTTACCGAACAAGAAAATCAATTGTTGGTGATCCCTAATCATCTTTCATCGAAAAGTTTGGGAAGAGCTAAATCTGTAAAAAAAAGAAATAATATTAGTTTGGCTGTTATTATTTATTAAAGATTTTCAAAAAAGAAAATTTGTAGAATACATGCATGTCTCACTAGAATTTTGAAAATCACTTTTAATTTTGTGGAATCTTTTTTTTTAAAATAATAAAAAAATAATAATAAAATTATAATTTGCAACAAAGTTGATAGCCGGTTGTCGTTATTAGGGTGTGATAATAATTTGTGACAATTAGCATATAATTATAAAATTGAACAGTCAGGATGAGAAAAAAAATTTTTTTTTTTGAATTTCACGGACAGGTGCGTGTGTGCGTGTGTGTTTATGAATCAAGTGGTTAATTGATGAAGTGTCAAACACGCATACGAGCATACGAGAAAAATGAGAAAAAAATATTTATTAATTATACAGGAAGAGGGTCAAAACAGGTAAATTGAATGAGTTGATCTTAAATTTGTGGCATGTTAACAGAGGTAGGTAAAGCGCATGGTATATAAAAAAGGGTTAGATTATTTTTTAATGCGAGTTGCGCAACATTGCAAAATTGAAGATCGTCAAACGCTTTACTTTTTTTTTTCCATGCCGGTTGTTTATTTTTTTTTTTATTTGTGTCTTAACAAATTGAAAAATTCCAACATGTGTTGAATTTCAAGTAACGGTTGCGTCTTTTGGCGTTTTGATATTGATGAATCTTCTTTCTTTTCCCTTTTCTGAAAGACAAGTTTATTAATATGAAACTGATTGAAATGGGTTTTCACTTTGCTGAAACATCAATCACCGATGAATTTATCATTAAAGTTTTTAATGTACAGTAACACAACGCGCATCGTAGCGAAAGCTTTCAAAACGTGTGCTTAAAACACGACGGAACGCGCTTGTTTACAAAGAAGGCATGTATTCTATCCTGTGCGCACAATATAAAAAATATATTAACCTATGGGTTTCAATTAACGAGAAAAATGTCTCTTGTTTTATGATTTTTGAATTTCCAAATGTACAACAATGAGAACCCACAATAAGGGTAGATCTCATAATTTTTTTTTTTTTAATTAATGTAAGATTTCATCATATAAACAAATAATGATGTACACAGTACATACCAAATCGTCCTTTTTTTGATTCGATAATTGCACTTTTTTTGATTCGTGTCCTAATAATATATACTTTTTTTAATTCAAGTATCTTTTGTAGTTAAAATTATTGTATCTTCAATCTTATTCAGTTCCTTGCTTAGTTTTCCATTCTATAAAGTCAATAGCATCTGTAGCATGTTTAATTCTTTTACAATCTGTGGAGTTATTTTCCGACTCTGAATGTTTTAGCCAGCACACTTTAAGCATAGGTATATTATTAAGATACCACTTTACAATTCGACCGAAAGGTATATTTACTGTACTATCAGGATTATTATTCTATTTATTGTTTCTTTTTAGAAAAGGACGATAAAAAAATTAATTATAGTCGCGTGTGCATGAAGGAAGGACATGATCATTATATTACAAACTCCTGAAGGACAACGATTTGGTGAATCAAAAAAGTCCGCATTGCGAATCAAAAACGATACATTTTGATTATTAATTTCGTGATACATTACATGATAAATATTTGTCTGATGTTAACAAACTCTAACCCTCCGATTACCAAAAAGGGTTTGAATGTAAATATGGTAAATTTATATAATTCAATAAATATATATTTCGTTTGAATATACAGCTTACTTCACTAGTCTTCCGTCTCAAAACTGCTGGATTCAATTTTTAAGTTCAAATAAGATGATTTTCGAGGTATATTATTATTATTTTTTTTTTTTAAAAAAAAAAAAAAGAAATAGGATATGAACACAAGAATAAAAAAGGGGACATCCTTTTTGTTTATTATATCTAAGAAATGACATAATCTTGTAGTTTAAACAATCTAACCTAAAAAAGTTAGTAAGTTTCCAAGAAATGTTTCTGACCGGTGTGCGATCAAATATAAACACACTTTGTGCACAGAAAGAGCTTCCGTTTAGATCAAACCTGACAAAAATTCAGTGATCTGAGATATTTTGCGGAATTCCATATATCATCGTCCCTTCCAATGCATTCTTGCAGAACTTTTTATTTAAAGCAAAATTTTTACACACCCGAATTTTAAAATAAAAAACAATTGTATTGCAAAATAAAATGTCGTATATAAAGAATAAATTACCAAATTCGAATTTAACGAAAATATCTATAAAAGAAACATACCGAATTCGGTTATGCATTGGAAGTTTCAAGATGCAAATAAAGTAATTAATTTAACATTGAAAATTTCGGTATCATAAATATGATAAAGGTTCCGCTGATATAATAGATTTCACAACTTATTTTTGTGTTCAAAAGGTATAATATTCAAAATTCAAAATTTTTTTTAATTAAAAAATTTTTTTATTAACACATGGGTGACACTAATGCTCTCTCAGATAGTTGGTTGGACAGTCTTTAAAATGTTATCCCTTTTGTATCATCAATCATATTTTAATAAATTAATCTCTGATTTTGTGAACAAAGATTTACCCATTATTATTTAATTAATTATAAACAGTACATATTATCGCACGGGCCTATCGGATCTTGACAATATAATATATTTATCGTAACAATATTACAATATTGATTATTTGAAAATCCCCAGAGCCGAATCTGCATTCAATATAGTTATTTATAGTTCAATAATAAATAAAGTTAGGATTAGGAGTTAGGGATTAGAATTTATAATTAGGATTAGATTTAGGATTAGGGTTAGGATTAGGGTTAAGTTATTTTATTAACCAATTCCCATTAATTACTAAGGTTTATAATTAGTATTGATTTATTGCAATGGTTACATACATGACATGAAATATTTGACTTTTGAAGTAATTAATTTACCACGTGAAACACTGCTTAATCATTAACGGTGGCGTATTTTAACACGGAGTTAATATTAAAGTACATTAAAATCAAATTTTTTAATTCTTATTTATTATAAGATATTATGGGAGTGCTTTTTTTTTTTGGTAATATCAAATTTTTATGAGAAATGTGGCCATGACCATGTGTGTGTGAACTGATCGTAAAAACCAGTTTTTTTGAATTCTTGTTTTTAATTTTAGGTAATATGCAGGGGAGCAAAACTATAATGGAACGAAGAAATACCAATTGTATCCATTGTTTATCTCAATATATAAACATTTAAATTGATGTACAGTAAGTAATCCCGCGCTAAAATCTTTCTTTTTCGTGTTCATAGATATGATAGATATTGCAAAGCAAATCAAATTTTCATATTATAAAAAATGTAATAAATAGTGTGCTTTAAATTTCCTTTCCTTCTTTAAAATAAAAAAAAAAAAATTTTTATTTTCGAGCTTAAAAAATGAATCCAGCAGCTATGAGATGGGAAATTTGGACTCAAGATGTAAGTTGTATCATGAGATATTCAAATGAAATATATTTTTTGATTGAATTATATAAATTTACCATATTTATTTTGTATAGGAAATAAATTCTCTCATTCAGCTAACCAAGCAATATAATGAAAATTGGGCAATAATCTCAACCCAACTTGGAGGTCAAAAAACCGCTAAAGCTTGTAGAAAGAAGTAATATATATTTTTCTTTTAAATGGAAATAGTTCGAATATTTACTAAAAAAAAATTTTCCTTGAGCAGATATTTAGAAATTATAGGTCCTAGTGATCGCCGTCCTCGTTCTCAACAAACTGCACAAACTGCACAACAAACTCCTCAACAATCATCGCAACAAATGTAAGTTTAATCAGTTTAATCGACATTAATGTAACGACAAAATAAAAATTATTAAAATATTTAATGTCATTCTTGATTTAGAAATAATAACGCCAACAATGTAGGTTCGTTCACACCGAACGAGCCTAGGCTTTTGCATCGTTCTTCCAAGATGGAAATTACATTTATTTTAAATGATGTTTAAGAAATTTGTGGTTTTTTTTGAATCCATATTTGTTCATTGAGAAAATTATTTTTATAGAATTTTTAGAATTTTTTTTTTTTTAAAGAAAAAAATTGTCCTCCTTGATTGAGATTAATTATTCTTTTGGAAAAAAATAGTATTTAAGTTTCGCGTTCAATATCAACAAAATAAAACAATATATCATTTGATACCTTCTGTCATTCTAGCAATTGTTCCCTTTATTTATTTCTTCATATTTAATATTTGTCACCCTCCATTTTTTTTTTAATTTTTTAAAATATTTTCATTTTATGCATCTGGTAAATGTTATACAGCTACCTATAGAGTGATGTGATGTGCATTTTATACGTCCCAATAATTTGAGACTGTCCCATATATAGTCTAGTCTCAATGTTCCAGAACATGTCCCTTTATATGAGATGAGTTCTTCAGCAAAATTCTTTTTTTTTACTGCTAAAAGATTATCTTCTAAAGGTTTGGTCAACTTATCGCAATTGTAACGCACCAAGTCCTTTTTAGAACCTCCACAGTTGATAATATAAAGGTATCACATAAAATAATTAGTGTATTCATTATCACCTTCAGATGTGTAACTGGTTAGTCATTATACATACGATCTTTATTTTTATTTTTATATGGGAAAATGTATTAAAAATATGGGTTTGTTAAGAATAATCAATTATCAACTAATATCTTTATATTTATCTAAAAGAAATTTTCCGTTCAACTCATTAAAATTTGTTAATTAATATATATATCTCGAATGAAATTATTTTCTGACGTATTATTGTCCCAATTTCGCTTCAATTTGAAACGCAAAAATATAAAATCCTTAGATTAGGCCGGGCAAAAAAAATTTTTTAGATTCTCGTGACCTTAATATAAAAAAATTTATATATATATAAAAAAAACGGCAACTTATTTTGGTAATTGCAGCGCCATCTTTAGTTGAAATCCTTTGTATATATATAAATACCCAACTTACATATTGAAACAATTAGGTTTGTATAATACCCAACCCATATCGTACTTGGTACATACACCATATAAAATGTATAATGTTATGAAAAATTAAAGTAAAAAAAAGAGCCTATTTCTAAACTTTATTTAAAATATACGTAAACTCCATCTTGTAATGATGGGGCAAATGCTTAGTGACGATTGGTGTATGGATATCTAATAAATACAGCATACATCACTAATCCATTGCTCCTATCTCATACATGCTGGTTTAAGCTCAAAATAAAAAAAATCATTTTGTTTATTAAATCTATAGGACTTTTGCAGTAGAAAGGGTGGAAACTGCCGGGAAAAACAAAAAATGAATTAATGTTAAATTTGGAATATAAAAGTAAAATTGATTTTCCCGGCAGTTTCTTTCCCTTTAGGTCTCATATGTAAAAGTAATTTTGTTCTTAAAATTTATCCACCAATCATTTCAAAGTGCGATGCAAATAAAAATGTTCCTAGTTTCGAATTAGATCAATTAGAAATATTTCCGGTTATTATTTATTACATATAGATAACAATGATTTGACTAAATTTTTGTGTGATCTTGTAGACACTTTTATTGCCCAAACATTATGCGATAATAATGCATTTATATTTTGTGAATTGTAACATTTTGCGGAATTTCATATATCCCCTGAAAAATTTTACCACACCCGAATTTAGGAAAAAAAAAGTAAATTAAAAAATGTAGTTTACAATAATTAAATATACAAAGAACACCGATTCGGATTTCAATTTCAAGAACAAAGGTTATCTGTTATGCATTGGAAGTTTCAAGATGCAAATAAGTAAATGTGATTAATTATCTTTCGCGAATGTGTTAAGGTTTGAGGGTAAAGTCATGTTCTAAAAATTCGAAATTTTGCAGAATATAGCATAACATTTATTATTATCATACACCGTCTCATGATTAGTCCGGAGCGAAGCGAAGGACAATATGGGTTGTGATCTAAGTTCCGAGAAATTTTTATCAAAATTGACATCTACCGTAAAGCGTTCTGTAAGTATCCGGGTATTTTACAGACTACAATATTACGGGATACTATACTAGGGAGGTGTACTATATCAGATATATGGTGTATACTTGTAAAATATAAATAACTGATCGTTAATATTATACCCGAATACTATACATTGAGTATTAAATTCGTGGTTTGTAATACCCGGATATTATCAATTCTAAGCCGTCTAAAATGCTATATATAGGGTACTATACAGAAATCTTTACGGATGGTATATAATACAACGCAATGTCCCCAGCTCGGATTGGTTCTTTACATTACACGTATGCTCCCGACTTAACAGCGGCTTCCCTATAATAATATTGTTATTGAACGTAGCTATATCGGTCGATTCAAATAACGCATAGTGACACTAATGACCAAAAAAAAAATTTCCTCATCCGCGATCTTAAATGCGTCATCAGTTGTAATTTATCGTAATGATGTTTTTAACAGATTAAGAACAAAATTTACCATTTCACAAAAAGTCTTGAAGATAGTTAAAGAGGATATGGAAAATCACTATGATAATGAATGTAGTGTTTTGAAATGTAGAATCGGTTGAAGAATTGGCTTTTACCCTACAGCTACAACAAATTAAGAAGAATGAAGATGAACCAGTTCTGATGGCGTTGTAACGGAACTCATTCAATAACTGCAATGGTAATTTTGGAAATGAAGAATGTGATTGGGCTGGGAATGAATCTCTCGTAAGCTTCATATATCACAGCCACCTTCAAAGGATCGCGCGACTAGCTTTAATCATCGCGTCTTGCTTCTAACCAGTTTACAATTTCCTATGAGGGTTTGAGGCGCACCAATGTTTCCTGACTATCAACGGATTTTACCCTTTTCCTCTCCCAATGCCAAGAGGATGAACCAAATCATTCGTATATAATGACTGGTCTACGAAAAATTGGACCTTATTAATTTGGATGATTATTATCCAATTGTTATTAAATTTACTCAGGCGAATATCAGCAACATTCTCAACATTAGCGATAGCATAAAAGTCAGCATCGCCATCAACAGGTTGCTCACAAACTAATTGACAGCATCCTTACTACTTTTTTTATAAGAGAATAGTGATCACAATGCAATACTGAAATCACTGAAAATATCGTATTATGATGTTAAAAGGATTCAGTCACCTTTACTTTCATTTGAGTATTAATTAGCTTAAGAAAAAAAAACAGCGTGACCTTTATTTGAGAATCAATCATTCTGATCTTTTGATTTATACATTTATACGGACATGTTTTTTATGAAGCGAAATTAAACTGACATAATATATAACAATAGTAAATTATTGCATTATTAAAAATATTATAAAAGACCTTCCATGCGTTAAAAACCCTCTAGTAGCCTTTATAAATAATGTAAATAACGTTATAAATCAAATCATCCGATTTTTTGTTGTTTAAATTATTTACCAGTTTTAAAGAGAATCTATGTTGTTTTAAAATGTTGTTAGTGATAGTCTAGTTATGACGCATTAGTACTGCGCTAATTATAATTAGCGAATGATGATCCCGTCGATCATGGATTTTAATTTCTATGATTTCTATCATTTTTCTAATTTCTTAGCGATCTTAGCGATCTATAATTTCTTATATATCTTTAATTTCTTATTTATATTATATTTTTTATTTTTCTTTACTATATTAAATATCTATTTCATATTGATGTATTTTATATAAATATCTTGTATTTCTGCCTCAATAAATAGCAGAGTCGCTACAATTCTCTAATAAATCAATAATATTTATCTCTTAACAATTATATCTTTGCTCAATGTACAATTTCATACTTCTTTAAATCTATATCGATAAAGACGACCTGACCCTTCAACAGAATTAATCCGTGTTTATTTCTTCTATAGTTTAGACGCACTTAAATTCCCTGTTAGCAAATAATCTTAGTTAACTTAATGACGAACTGTTTAAGCTAACAATGTATATCACGAAAATACTTTTAATTTGAGAATTATAGTTTTTTATTCCTTCAAAATGTTAAAGGAACGCTGCGTCGTCTTTTACAAACAAACTGCAAAATTTATGGAATAGCGTCATAAAATTCTAATTAATATCATAAAATTAATAAAATCAACTTATATTAAAATATTTTCTTTTATTAGAGGTGAATCTTTCAATAGCCGTGATCATCGTGCATAACAATGACATTATATGATATATATTGTGAGATTTCCAATAATATACAGTTTATAAAAATATATATATATTTATATATAAATCCTTAATCACAACGTTAACGCATCACGGAATATGTAAACAAAACTTGGCTTATCTGATTCTGAGATAACAGTACATATTCAGCACAATTATCCTAAAAAGGAATCAAAAAAGAAGATTCAACTGTAAAGAAATTCTAAGTCTTACAAACTTGCAAAGTACCCAAGTAGATGCAATGGAAATGATGAGATAAAAAAGCATGATGATGGATGGAAAAAAGAAAGAATCAATAGAATGATTCTAGATGCTTTAAACAAGAATAATTGTAAAGTTTCACAATAATTAGGATTTAGCACAGCGCATTCTAGCCCATTTTTTTTTCTGATTAAATTATATGGAATAAAATACATACTATTCATGACGCATTCAAATATTTTAATATACCAAAACTTTTAAAGAAGATTTTATATTTCTTAGCAATAGATGATTCACTTTATCCCACTTTATTTATTAGCAGATTTTGATGCAGATACAGTGTCCCTAATCTATAAAAAAATATTGAGCTAAAGGAAAAGCAATCATACTGCTCTTAATTGAATAATTCATAGAATTAGTATGTAAAGCATCTCTCAAATAAAAAAATCAAAGACATTGTATTGTACACATGTTCCCAAATATAATTCATTTGAATTTTACAAAAGCACAGATAAAGCACTAAAAATGATAGTAAAAGTTTACCCTAATTTAAAATATCTCAATTTATATAATGATTCAAAAATTCATATAACAGCTATTACTTTTGATTGGAACTGTACTAATATCATCACATTCTTTCAAATCAAAATCAAATATTTTAAATTAAATTATGATCTAATATTTCTTTGATAATTATGTTAGTAATTTTATAAAAGCTAAAATTGAGATCTTAGAGATTTGAACAAAAATGAATAATATTACAAATAATTATTTTAGTAATTTCTATATATAGAAAAATATTTAGATATTCTAATTCTTGATATCACAAGTAGTTATTTTTTAAGAAGAAATTGTTATTATTTTTTTACTTATCAAAATTTTTTTTCTAATTAATCTCAAAAAAGTTTTTTAAATAAAAACCAATAATTATCCCTTAAATCGTAGGGTCTTACAAACAAATTTGCCTGCTTATTTACTATAAATTCTCTTTTGATTTACTTTTATAAATAATTAATATTTTTTTAAATTAATTTTATAAATATATAATAAATTATAGTAAGTTTTATCTTTTAATTATATATTAAAA
>CAMKVN010001679.1:0-17146 GCA_946474995.1 Funneliformis geosporum
TAATATAATTTAACCAAGTTTTACTTTTACCATTTAGACGTCTGTCTAAACTCTTGATTTCGTCCAGCAACCTTACTTATGATAATAAATCATTTCCAAAATTTTTGACATCTCTTAAAGAAGCCATCATTTTATTTAGATCCAAAATTAAATTTTTAGATAAAATAGAAGACGAACAACATATTGCTTTATATATATATCAACAAGTAAATAATTTTACTGATAATCCATCAGCAATGATCAACTCTTGTTCTGAAAGAAGAAAGATTTCAATTATACTAGATAGAGTTCTCATAAATGATGATCAAAATCAACCATATCTGAAACTAGATCCTTCTAAAGTTCTTATACATACCAGCACCTACTTTCAAAAGATAGCTAATTCCAAAAGTTCAAAAAAAGATTCTCATCCTTTTTGGAACCTTTGGTAATAAAACTATAATAGTTTGGAATATATAGATGAAGATTGCTACTCCTCACTTTTGGATCTTCCTAACTTTAATGAATGGATACAACTGATTAACTCTTTTCTAAATGATAAAGCTGCTGGACCATCAGGCATTACTTATGAACTCATCAAACATTTTAACACTGATGCTTTTAAACTGCTCTTTCAAATCTTTTATCTTTATACAATTTTGCAAGACATTCCTGTAAGTGAAAACTTACTTACATTTATCCTATTCCTAAACCCAAGCCATGACAATGTGATCTTAATAATATTAGGCAATTACTCTATTAGAAACAACCAGAAAAATTTATGTCAAATTTCTAACAAATTGACTATCTAAAATATGCATTGAATATAATATTTTAAAAGGATTAAATTTTACTGGCCTTTCTCACAATTCGACTATTGACTCACTTCATATAGTCAACAATATCCTGGAATCTTCCAGATCTAATGTCAAAAGAAATAAACTTTTAAATAATCACAAATTTACGCAAAATCTATTTATTCTATTTCAGGATATGTCTAAAGCTCATGACAGAGTGAACATTTATATGTTACAAAAGCCATATCTCATTTAAAAATTCTTTCAAAATTCATTAATATCATCACCAATCTTTTTTGAATAAAAAAAATAGGGTTTACACATAACATGGATTATTATCTGAATATGATGTATTAGTTGGTATCAACCAAGGTAAAATTATTTCTCTGCTTTTATAGATCATTTATTATGATATATTATTTTATAAAATCCAACAATTGAATCTAGGATATTGCTTGTCCCAAACTTGGTTTTCTGATTTAAATGCTTCCACTCCAACATCAGACTCTGTTAACATTGCTACTACTGTATATATGGATGATACTACTTGGATCTGCCAGTGATTGTTCAAAACATAGGAGAGCTCCTGCTGACTGAAACATGTAGAATTTATATCAAAAATTTCAACTAGAGCAATTTTCATACTATAAAGCGTCTCCCAAAAAGTTAACTGACGCAGTTAACTCATATATCACCTTTGCTCATATAACAAAAGGACAAAAAGAGAACAAAAGTAGTAATGATTCTAAACGTCCACCACTTCAAGACAATCAAACGAACACTCGCAAACACAATCATCAGCAACTGAAATCTGATGATACTTTTAAATCAAACGCATTATAGTCTGATAATGTTCCTATAAAACTTGAATAAGAATACTACTTAGACCAAATGAGTTGTCTTATTCCAAGAGGTACCATTAGTAATGGAACTAAAGCTGGTGGTCCTATGCATAACACTTCCAATAATAGCTTTGAGAACTATGTTAAGCAGCAATTCTGCAACCTCGCTGAACAAATGAGTGTCTTGATGCATTTCTTAGCATTTACTGTTAAAAGAGTAGAATCATTAGAACATTCATTAAACATTAAAGTAGTGACACCAGTTGAGGCTGATGCTCACAATTTAAATTCTGATGAAATGGTTGATGATTTAGTCCCCCTCATTGATGCATCTGCCTCCACTATTGTTCAACAATATCAAACTATTGAGGGCTTACGTAGCGTCAACAAAATGCAACAAAAAAGGTTGAAATCATTTACCTCCACTATCAATACCTTAGTAAAATCATGTTTAGCATTCCAATCAATCCTGTTGAAGGCTAACTCCCAACTGAACAGGCGGCTATATTTTTCCTACTTGGAGATAGTTTTGATAGTGATATTGATGCTTATCTCAAAGGATTCCACCAATTTTAATTTTTTTTATGTATACTGTCTTTACAGATTCTTCTGCACAAGCTGTACAATCTAATACAAACATTATCATTCCCATTCTAATCCCTATTTGTCATTTTCTACATATAATATCTGCTCATTCACTAATACCGCCAAACAAAATTCTCTTATAGATCTCTACTTTTCATTAAATATTGATGTAATAGGATTGCAAGAAACCAATTTCTTTCAATCACACACCAGATCATTCTACCTTATTTTCAATCACCAACTCCAAGGTTTTTTTGGCCTTTCCACTTAATCGAACGTACAGAAATCTGGCTTTGGTGTTAGCATTTTACTCAAACATTTTCTTGCTAATTATGTCTTTCATCACGAAGTCAAACACAATCATTTAATTATAGTGGATCTGCAATTTGCGAATAAACAGAAAATTAGAATCATTAATTGTTACTTTCTTCTGCCAGGAAATCTCATATTTAGAAAGTTATTCAATTAGATCTTATGCAATTTATCAGAGATGCGACCTCCAACAGCTATTATATCATTCTCCTCGGTGATTTTAATGCTGATATAGACAACCCAAAGCTATACTCATAAGACAAAAATCTATTCTCAACTCTAAATAGTTCTCACTTTTTTGATACATTTCGATCAAGTATGATCAGCATCGATCTGCATATCCTACATATCATTCTCCAAAATCAAATTCTTGAATTGACTTCATTTGGTCTTCAGGTAACGTAATTTCTAACTTCAATCATTGTGACATTGAAGATGTTCTACACTAATTGTCAGATCAATCTATAGTTATCCTTAGAATTAAAAACTTCTTAGCTGTTAAAAATAAAAAGGAATATTCCACTAAAGAAGACATTTGACTATGATAAAATGTCAGATGAGAAGTAGTTAGATTTCGGTAATAAAGCAGATGCGTTAGCCAATGGATGTCAACTGCGTATACTTAGTAACAAAACTGTATTCAACCAACACTATTTAAACCGATATTGGGATCTCCTTCAAGAATGCATTATTAAGGCTGTGGATACATCTATTCCCTTTTACAACTCAAAAGGGCATCATTCAGTAAAAATACCTTCTCTACTATCAAAATTATATAAGCAACTTAAATTCTTATATAAATTCAAAAGGGTAACAAAGAAAATTTACCACACCTTCATCATCCCCTCTAACTGGTCTACATTAATTGAAAACTTTTATAATATTATGAAAGACTCCAATATTGTGCATGTCACAATATCATCTGATCCTTCAGTCTCCATCATATATTCACTCTCTCTTTTCATTGAACAACTGCTTGGATGCGTACTCATAAAAGCTAAACTTTATAAGTATGACTTTAAGCTCAATTCAATCCAGCAAGCCATAGAAAAAAAGATTAGACAATTACCAATCCTCACCTGCAAAAATGACTGACTCACTGTTAGGATGCTCAAAATGAACAATTATTATTGACCAGTGCATAAACAATACGTCATTATTATTGACCTTTTAACAGATAAAGACACTGTTAAACAAGAAGTTGCCAGGTATTTTTAGATGGCTACTAGAACTGCTCATAAAAATGTCTCTATTGATGATGACTGGTTGTCCTTTTACCAATCGTTACCTGATAAAGATCATACAATTTACAATGACCTAATGAACCCACTATTAGCGGATGAGTAGTATGATCTTATCACTCATCTCCCTAATGGAAAAGCGTCTGGACCATCTTAAGTATCCAATGATATAATCAAACATCTCAGTCCATTGATAAAAAAACTTCTGTAGTATATAATTTGTGGATGTCTATTGACCTCTTCACTATCACATCATTAGAATTATGCATTTATTTATCTAATTTCGAAACTGAAATTTTGGGAATATGATTTGATTAATACTCATCCTATCATTTTGCTTGAATATCCTCAAAAAGCCCTCATCAAGCTCCTAAATCGTTAATTATCCAAAATCATGATCGAATATAATGCCTTAAAAGATCTAAACTTCGCTAAACTTCCATTTAAGTCAACTTTTGAACTACTATATATTATTGATAATATTAAATATGATGCTAATCATAATAAGAAAGACCTTTAGATTCTATTATAGGATATGTCTAAGGCGTAAGATCATGTCAACATCTTCATGCTCATTAGAGCAGGGTTGGGAATGGATCAGATCCATTGGACTTCAATAGCTAAATGATCCAATAGATCAGATCTATTAGTAATCCATTGGATCTAAATGGCGTAGTATACATGAATAGATCGTTAGTCAATGGATCTTAATAGATGATGATCCATTGGAATCCATTGGGATCTATTGGCCAACATATGATATAATTTAATTTTGTTAAAAAAAAATTACAAAAGTAAATAACTCCATGGTTTATTTGATTTTTACATATTTTTGCAATAAATAAATAAATGCTTCAAGCATCGGAAGTGTCATTTTTGTAAAAATAAATTGCAATAAATGAATGTCTCAAGCATCAGAGATGTCATTTTTGCAAAAAAAATTAAAATTTTTTGCAATAAATAAATGCCTTAAGTATTGGCTGAAGTGAATTGTTCATTTTTGCAAAAACCATATATTTTTTAGCAATAAATGAATGTCTTAAGCATCAGAGGCATCATTTTTGCAAAAAAAGTTAAAAATTTTACATAAAATGAACAACACCAAAGTGGATTGTTTATTTTTGTAAAAACCATATATTTTTTGTAATAAATGAATGCCTCAAGCATTAGAGACGTCATTTTTACAAAAAAATTAAAAATTTTGCAATAATTCAATGCCTCAAGTATCAGAAGCATTATTTTTGCAAAAAAAAATTAAAATTTTTGAACAAATGAATGCCTCAAGCTTCAGAGACATTATTTTTGCAAAAATTTTAATATTTTGCATAAAATGAACAACATCGAAGTGGATTATTCATTTTTGCAAAAACCATATTTTTTTGCAATAAATGAATTCCTTAAGCATTAGAAGCATCATATTTGCAAAAAAATTTAATATTTTGTATAAAATTAATAACATTGAAGTGAGTTATTTATTTTTGCAAAAACCATATATTTTTTTGCAATAAATGAACGTCTCAAGTATCAGAGGTGTCAATTTTGCAAAAAAAATTTTAATATTTTGTATAAAATGAATAATATCGAAGTAGATTGTTCATTTTTACAAAAAAAATATATTTTTTGAATAAATGAATGTCTCAAGCATCGGAGGCATCATTTTTGCAAAATAAAAGAATAAATGAATGCCTCAAAGCATTGGAGGAATCATTTTTGCATAAAATAAACATCACTGAAGTGGATTGTTTATTTTTGCAAAAACCATATATTTTTTGTAATAAATGAATGCCTCAAGCATCGGAAATGTCATTTTTGCAAAAAAAATAAAAAATTTGCATATAATAAATGTCTCAAATATCAGAGGCATCAATTTTTACAAAAAAGCTTTTATTTTTGCAATAAAAGCATCAAAGACATTTTTGCTAATAAATAAAAGTCCTGAACTTATTAGTTGTTTATTTTTTTGCAAAATTTCTTTTTGCAAAATTAGACACTGCCACCTCATATATTGATATACTTATTTATTTGTAAAATCAAACTATTGCCAATAAATAAATGCCCTGATGTCAGAGACTTCTATTTTTTAGCAAATTTTTTTGCAAAAATAAATACCTTATATGTTGTGTATACTCATTTATTTACAAATTAAAATTTTGCTAATAAATAAATGCCTCAAACATCAGAGGCATTTGTTTTTTTCAAAATATTTGTTTTTTTGCATAATAACTGCTTCATGTATTAGAGGTGTCTATTTATTTGCATGATTTATCATAAATCAATGCTTTAAGAATTAAAGACGCATTTGTTTATTACTTTTTTTTTGCAAATGACTCAAAAGAAAATACTCTTACACAAAATATTAAAAATTATAATATTATAAACTTTATCATACTCTACCACATATTATTAAAATAATTATAACAATACTTATAATTTATATTACCTAAAGAATATTGCCAAATTTCTGATACATCACCATAAAATTAAAATTAATAAAACAAATCAATAAAAATTTTTATTTATAAATTTTGCCACATCACATTTATTATATAAATCAAATTTTTAAAATTAAATTTAAAAATTTTAAAATCAAACATGTTAAAAAAAGCTCATGGTGGTGAACCACTACATCAATAGATAACATATTTTGATATTTTAGATAAAAAAAATAAAAGTAATAAAATAGCTATTTGTAAAGCATGTTCTAATATAAATAATCCATTTACTAGCATAGAAAATCTTACAAATAAAAGATCAATTTATCATAATCATTTAAAAATTTGTTCTAATTTTGAAGCATTATATAATGATGAAACATAGAATGTAATTTTAGCTAAAATTATTCAAGAAGAAAAAGAAGAAAGACAAAAAAAATCTTTAGGTAAACGTAAACAAGATGAAAGAGATATACTAAATTATATTATTTTTTTAATTTTTTTTAATTTTTAATTTATTTATAAATATTTTTAAATAGATATTATAAATCTCGATGATGAAATGTCAATTTCCATTACAAAATCAAATAAATTATGTGGAAGTTCTAGAACAGATTCTTATCCAACTTTTGCTATTTCTGAACCTTTACAGAGTTCAATAGAATATTACATGCCATGTTGTTTATCTGAAGAAAGTGCAGAATACTGGAAAAAATTAGTATTAAAAACAACTATTTCAAATAATTGGTCTTTTCGTTAGGTTGAAGATAAAGTAGCACAAGAATTAATAGAATTTACAAATACTGGTTTGAAGTTACCATTAAGAAAATCTTTAGCAGTTAAAATTTTAAATGATACTTCAAAATCTATACAAGAACAAATTTTAAAAGTTGCATAAGAAGAAAAAATTGGATTAACTGTTACATTTGATAGATGGAAAAAAATAGTTAGTCAATCACTTATTGGAACAGTAGTAATGACATTTACTGAAAAAAGTCTTATCTGGGGTGTTCAAGACATGTCTAGTGAACATTCTCGTACTCAAAATGTAGTTGATTTAATGGAAAAATGGTTAGAAAATAGTAGAAATGATAACTTAAAAATAATTTGTATTATTATAGATGTAGCAGGAAAATATACAGCAGCAAGATAAAATAAATTATTAAATCTTATTTATAATAAAAAATATTAATTTTATCATTTTAATATTTAGAAAAGTAATACGTAATAAATATCGTAATATTATTTTTATGCTTTGTTTTGCATATCAAACAAATCTTATTGTAGCAGATATTTTTAAAGAATCATCTCATTTTCATGAAATATCTGTTAAAGCTATTGAAATTATTTCATTTTTTAATTTTTCAACTTATTATACTGGAAAACTTCGTATAGAACAAATGGAAATTTACAAAAAAACTATGCCTTTACAAAGATCTTGTGAAACAAGGTGAAATAGTTATCATTTATGTTTTTCAAGTATTTTAAATAGTCAAATTGCATTACAGGTTTATTTAATTTAATTTATATATTTATTAATTTATAATTTTAATTTAATTAAATAAATTTATTAGACTTTAGTAGCAAAATATGATAATCTTCCTCGAAATGAATTACCAATAAATTCCAAAATTTGTTTAATAATTAAAGATGATGAATTTTAGAATTCTTTATTAAATTTAAAAAATAATTTGACTCCTTTATGTGATGCATTAAATAAGCTACAATGTGATAGAGCAAAATTATTTGAAGTTTTACATTGTTTTGCATTTTTTATTAAAATGTATAAATTTCATTCTATGTTAGCAAGATTAGAAAAACGTTGAAAACAATGGGAACAACCCATTTTATTACTTTCATTTCTTTTACATCCAAATTATAGAAATGTTTATTTTAATTCTGCAGTACAACCAAAGATTTCAACAACAATTAATAGTTGGTTAATTTATTATTATGAAGCATGGTTTGGAATAAAACTAACTAATATTCTTTTAGAATATAGTAGATATATGTCAAAAGTGCAAGAATTTCAGATTCAATTTTGGGATCAATTTTCAAAATAATATCCTTTCATATTGGTATTTATTAATAATGATGGAGGTGAATTATCTAAAGTAGCTTGTCAAATTTATGCTATTTTAGTAAATTCAGCATCATTAGAAAGATTATTTTCTTCAATGAAAAATATTCAAACACCTATTAGAAATAGATTACAGGTATGTATAATTAATTTATTTTAATTTATATTTATATTAAATTATTATTAATTTATTAAATTTATTCAGTATGATAAAGTATTAAAAATAGCTCAAATTTGTGAAGAAATTGTTAAATTAAGAAATGAAAAATCAAATATAAATTTGATAAAAGAAATTTAAACAAATTAAATAGATGATGAACAAGATTCAGAATTAGAAGAATTAGATTTTGAAGAATTTAATTCTTCAAATAAAAGTATAGATGATTGGAAAAAAAATTATTGAAAAATGGTTAGATATAAAGATGATACAGCAATTGATTTCAAATTTACAAAATGTTGCAACATAAGCTAAAATTAGTTGCAACATATGTTGTAACATTATAAGTTGCAACATATATAGGTTAAAACTAATTGCAACGTAAGTTGCAATATTAAAAGTTGTAACATATTAATTACAGTTCCCATCTTTAGTTAGATATGATCAATGATAAAAATGAAGCATTAATTAAGAAGGAAATTGAAGAAGAATTAGATGAATTTAATTCAAATTCTTTTGCTACTCTTAATAGTATACATCCTACTAATGATATAAAAGCAAAGTAGAAATTAAGTGAATTATTTCTTTTAGGAATGAATGCACCAAGATTTATTTCTAAGTTAAATATAGAATAGCAAATTTATAATTTTGTAATTTTTTTTTATTTTATTTTAAATTTTATAACATTTTTATCTTTATTTTAATAAATAAATTTTTATTATTATATTATTTTATATTTAATGTAATATATATTAAATTTTTTTTGTTGTTTTTAAATATTTTTTTTTATATTATAATATTATTAAACATATATATATTGCTTTATATTTTATATTGATTTAAAGTATAGAAGATATTTTTGAGTAGGCTGCCTACTAAAAAACTGATACTGGATTCTAATTCTCTTCAGTGCATTGATTTTAACAAGTTAAAATTTGTCAAAATCAGATCAGTAGATCAGCGAAAAATCAATCTACAAGTCACATTACCATATAAAAAATTTGATTAGATACAATGTTATTTTGTAGATCGATTTTTCACTGAGCTACTGATCTGATTTTAACAATTTTGACGAACACTCTTTCTCACTTCAACATGACCACCGCTAGCCAAACAAAAAATTCAAACAAAAATACACAAAACAAAAATACTTTTACCGAACTTTTTACTTCAAATGCTCAAAATACTTCATTCCAAACACCTGCTACCTATCAAACAAAAAACCCAAACAACTTTAATACTGAAATCCCAATAAAACGAAAAAAATTTTCTTCTCCTTCTCCAAATAATTTAGAAAATATTATCGAAAATATTATTCTTATCCCTTCCAACAATCAAACTATCAACTCAGATATATCAGTTATTACCTTCAAAATCTCTAACGAAAATAAAGAAGACTCCATTATGGAAATAAACAACCCACAACCTCTTGTTTTAATTGACCAAAGTACCAACGACTCTATACACACTACCCCCTCAAACTCTACCTCTTCTCTTATATCAGACAATATGGATACACAAACTTTTGACACCAAGGGAAAAAAGAAAGTAACCTGGGATGAAGACTTTGAACCTTACAAACAATACATCGCTGATAAAAATGATGACGTCAACAATGAATCTTTTACTATCATCATATCACCAATGCATTTTTACGCGTCTACAAATACAAAGGATGTCACTGGTTTCTCAATTGCAGAAAAACGTTACATGATCAACAAACTTTTCAGCCACTTTGAGGGATACAGGGGTTGTATTATAATACATAAACAAAGGAAATTCTATATTTACTTTTTTACATTAGATTCTCTAACACAAACAACCGATAAAGTTAAAGAAACTCAACACAACCCAATTTTTTTGGTAATTGACCCCAATGCTAAATAACAACACAAAGACGATAAAAAAGGCAGATGCATTAAAGTCAATGATATTCCCTTATTTGTAAAATCAGATATTATACGAAACGTTTTTGAAAAATATGAAAGGATCTGCAGATTTTTAATGATCACCAGAGATCCTTGGCAAATTGCTTTCATTGTATATGGATCACTTGATTCCATTCAAAAATTTTATGATAACACTTGGTCTATCTTATTAATGGAATTTTCAGTTAGAATTGAACTTACCGACATCACTGAAATTCAAACGTCTCTTCGCCAACAATTTGAACTTAAACTCACTGGATTTCCCTTTAACACCACTTAATTAGATCTCTCTGGTTTTTTGACTCAGATCAAAGCAAAGTCATGTTTTATTCCAAGAGACTGACAGTATTGTCTTAGATCATATGCATACATTAATTTTGATAATATTGATGATTATGATAACGCTTTTAACTTATAACAAAAATTCAAAAATCGCATCTTATTTTGGATTACTCCTGAAATCCAACATTGTAACTCATGTGATTCTCCAGATCACAAGGTCCAATCATGTGATAATCACCCTCGTCCCAATCTATTTAAACCTCTTTACAATAAATTCAAATCAGCTCAATACAGACCTAAACCTTTCACACCTAAACCTAGCATTCCACGTAATTACGAGTCAAATAATCAATCCAAAAGTCCCTTTTATTCTGACTCTATTCAAAATAGAAATAATAATCAAATGAATCAATCAGGCAAACAAAACCAAACCCCTCCTCTAACTGTTGCCTCTGCTATTAAATCAATGATGGAACAACTGATCTCTTTAGAAAATAAATTCCAATTATTGGAAGATGAATTAATCAAAACACAGAATGCGTGTGTTGAATTAAAACAAATTCAACTTCATATTATCAACCGAGTCAAGACTATTGAAAATCAACATCACATCAGCAATTCAACCCCATTAAATAATACATAATCAAATGATTTTGCTCTCAATGAAAATGACTTTTCCTTTCCAAACGAATTTGTTCCTGTTCAAAATCATTCTATTTTATCACATCCTTCATCCTTATCACGTGACCAAATGATCGACTAGCAAGAAAGACAAATTTCAATTTTACAAAATAACTTCAGCGATGTCAAAAATAATCTCAAAATTTTGAAAGACGCTATGATGCAATTTTTACAATCACATTCTAATACTTCCCAATGAATATTTTACAACAATCAAATATATCTCTCTTTTACAGGCTAAGTAAAGAGAATAACAATTTTAAAATAGCAACTCATAACGTTAGAAACTGCATTTCAAACGAAAAAAGAAATCAAATTGAACAATTTTTTTGAAACTCATTTGACTATGTAACAATCTTATTCTATTTGCAATAAATTCAAATCACCTGATCTCCCATTTAAATATTTTTTATTAAATGATAATCGTTCCCAAAATTGTCAAGGAGTAGGTTTCATTGTCAGTTCCTCTATTTCTAAACATATCTTTAATTATCAAGGCTTTTTTGATAGAATCATTTTCATAGATCTTCAAATGAAAAACAAACAAAAACTTCGAATCATTCAAATCTACCTTCCTTCTAATATACATACTACTGCCGATCATCAACATAGACTTAAAATACAACAAAAGATCCTCGATCTAATTCTAAAAGCCAAATCAAAAATTATCATCATATTGTTATGGATGATTTTAACATTAATATAAAATGCAAATATTCTTCATCTAGACAAAAAAGATACCAACACTTTCTTACTCAACTTGAAAATCTTGGCTTAATGAACAATTTAAAAATCTTCAATCAATTCTACCCGTTAACTTTTTTTTCTCCAAATTCCTCCTCTTCCTTTGACTATCTTTTCTCCTCCTCTTCTCTCACTCATAATCTTACCTTTTCAACCTCTTTAAATACTTACTCATATAATTATGAATCTGATCATACTTCATTGGTTTCTTTTTTCTATAAAAATAATATCTTTCATCAGAAAACTAATGCCTCGTTCAAACAAAAAAAACTAACCAAAACCAAATTTCTGTATGACAAAACTTTTAAAGAAACATGGAATAAGTTTTCGTTAAAATTAGATAATCTAATTTCTCAGAACTCATTATTGCGTTTTCTCAATGATAATTCTCATACATTTTCTCATAATGATCTTAACTCTATTTGGGATTCCTTCAGCTGTACAATTATTCAAGCAGCAAAAAATACTCTTCCTAAACACACTTTCACCAATCAAAGATCTACTGACTTTCTCTATAACCATCAGTCTTCTTATAAATCTCTTAACAAAATTAACAAATTTTATCATCAATGTTACAAAGATTATAATCGTAATATGCATTTTAATATAATCAATCACGATAAATTTATCACTATTATTAATCAGTTAATAAAGCAAAATATTCCTACCCAAGACATCAAATCTGCATATGATACTAAATCTTTTCCAACATTTCTGACTTGCCTCAAAGAAGCTATCATCTTATATAGATCAAAAATCAAACTTCTGGACAAAATGGAAGACGAACAACGTATTGCTTCTTTTATATATCAATGAGTTAATAATTTTACTGATAATCTATCAGCAATGATTGATTCCTCCTGTCTTGAAAGAAGAAAAACATCAATTATACTAGATAGAATCCTTGTAAAAGACGAACAAAATCAGCCATATCTGGAACTTGACACCTCTAATGTTCTATTACATACCAGTGATCATTTTCAAAAAATAGCTAATTCTATAAACTCAAATAAAGAATCACATCCCTCCTTGAATCTTTGGCAATAACACTACAAAGGTTTAGATTATATTGATGAAACTTGCTACTCCTCACTCTTAGATCTTTCTGACTTTAATAAATGGATTTAACTAATCAACTCTTTTCCAAATGACAAAGCTGCTAGACCTTCAGGCATTACTTATGAACTTATCAAACGTTTTCATACTAAAGCCTTCAAATTGCTCTTCAAGATTTTTCACATCTGTACAATATACTGCAAGATATTCCTGCAGAATGGAAATTAGCTTACATTTATCCAATACCCAAACCCAAGCCATGGTAATGTGATCTTAATAATACTAGGCCAATTACTCTTTTAGAAACAGCAAGAAAAATCTACGTCAAATTTTTAATGAATCGATTATCTAGAATATGTATAAAATATCAAATCCTAAAAGGATTAAACTTTGCTGGCCTTCTGCATAACTCAACTATAGATCCACTTCATATAGTTAATACTATTCTAGAATCATCTAGATCTAAAATACGAAGAAACAAACTTTTGAAGAATCATATTCCTACTCAAAATCTATTCATTCTATTTCAAGATATGTCTAAAGCATATGACAGAGTAAACATCTATATGCTTCAGAAAGCTATGTCTCAGCTTAAAATTCCTATTAACTTCATCAATATCATCTCCAATCTTTTTACAAATAGGAAAAATAGAGTTTATATACAGCATGGCTTATCACCTGAATACGATGTTCTAGTCAGTATCGACCAAGTTGAAATTATTTCTCCTCTCTTATGGATCATATACTATGATATTTATTATATAAAATTCAAAAATCGAACCTAGGATACAACTTGTCTCAAACTTGGTTTCCTGATCTTAACAATCTGACTCCAACATCAGACTCTGTTAATATTGCTGCTACTGCTTACATGGATGATACCACTTGGATCTCAAATGACATTTCCAATCTTGAATAGATTATTGATATAACTGATACTTTCTATCAATTAAACGATATTCAAGTCAACTTAGAAAAATCTTTTATAATCTCAACGATACCAAATCAGAACCAAAATATTACTCTTAATCTTCCTACTATCAGAAAATCGATTAGTGTTCCAATATATTACCAATCAGAATTGATTAGATACTTAGGAGTTTGGATTAGCAATGACAATAACAAAAGATTCATCATTAATCAATTAAAAAATATTATTGATAACTTTATTCTTAAAATTAAATTTAAACCTATGACTGATAAAATGGTTTTATATCTAAATAATGCTGTTTTTATCCTAAGACTAGAATATAGGTCGCAATTAACTCTTCTTTCTAAAGCAGAGTGCAGCAGATTATATGCACCAATTAGATCTATTATCAAACACAAACTCAGAATGAACAAATGTTTACCAAATAGCATATTTAGATATAATTTAATGTATACCTACAGAGATTTCTATGATGTTCAAACGCAGGCAAAATATGATCACTTTACCAAACTGATTAACCAAAATAACCTCATAGCTACTACCTTCAGAATTCATCTTAGACAAATTCAATTTCAACATTATTTATATGACAATCCACTCATCTCTTGGAACTCATCAAATTCTCCTTCAAAGAATTCCAGTTTTTTAGAGGCTCTTCTAAATAATCTACAACATTTGAACATCAACTTCACTCAATCAACAAATGATTTATTTCGTATTAAAGAAGGACAAACCTCTTTATCTAATATTATTCTTATTAATAGTCAGAATCTGAAATCCCTAGTTACCTGTCACATCATGTTTTTTAAACAATTAATAGTTGGTAAAGGCCTTTAACTTATACTATACAGCGATCTTAAATACAAGACCTTTAGATTTCTTTCTCAAATAAGCAAACTCCTAAATTGGTATTTCAGATTATAACAGAAAGTTGTTGATAATCCTGTTTACACTAATAGACTATTACCATAATTTGCATCTGATATTTCGCATTTATCTGAGTTTGTTGTTTCCACTTCAGACCAGAATCAAAAAGAATAAATTGGATTACTTTCTGGAACAACACTTATCAACAAATAATCATTGGACGTTCAAGTAAAATTTCTGCTCAACTATACTTGGCTCTTTTTCATTATTTTAATAGACAAAATCTCTTGCAAGAATCCTGTTCTCCTTCAAAAAAGCAACATACTTACACAATATGCCCTAGTTGTTATCATAATTTAGAGGATGATAAACTGGATTCCAAATTACCAAATTCCTCAGATCTAAAATGTGCCTTTTATGTAAACTGTGGTTTGCTAAACATAATTGATGTAAATTTCCTAAAAGGAATGAATATAAGATTAATAGTTCGAATTTATTTAACTAGAGCTTCTTTGTTTACATTTTCACAGGTCGAATGCTGATAAATCGGATACTTTCCCGATTGGTCACTATTTTTTGATTAGCAATCAATAGATAGAAATCAGTAGATACTATAATCGGGTATAAATCGGTTAATACCATAATCATAATTATTAGGTAGGATTACATAAATCAGATTCTAACCCGATTTTATACTTATTTTAAAAAATTTATAACTATATGTTAAATAATAACAAATCGGGTTCAATTAATAATTAGTTATCAATCGGTTTAATACCCGATTGATGATTATTATTCAATTAGAATTTACTGATTGGTAACAATTCGCTAACAAGTCTCGTTAACAAGATTTTTTAACAATCTGTAATGAAATTCGTTATACAAAATTTGTTATAACGAATTGTAATGAATTTCATTAACCGATTCGTAATGAAATTTCATTTAACGAATCATTAAAACGAATTCGTTTAAATGAATCTTAACGAAATTTGTTGAACAAATCAGAATGAAATTTGTTATACAATTTCGGTTAAATGAATTGTACAAAATTAGTTATAATGAATTTCGTTAAGATTCGTTTAACTGAAATTTTGTTACAATTCGTTATAACGAATTTTGTTAAAGAATTGTTAAACAAAATTTGTTAACGATTTGTTAAACAAAATTTCATTATAAATCGGTTAACTAAATTCGTTACAATTCGTTTAAACAAAATTCGTATAATGAATTGTTCAACAAATTTTGTTAAGATTCGTTTAAATGAATTCATTTTAATGATTTGTTACGAATCGGTTAACGAAATTCGTTATGATTCAAAATTTGTATAACGAATTGTTTAATGAATTTCATTAAACAAAATTTTGTTATGAATCAGTTAATGAAATTCGTTACGATTCGTTACAGATTTCTTTAAACAAATTCCATTTAACGATTCGTTATGGTTTTTGTTAAATGAATTTCATATAACAATTCATTACGGTTTTCGTTAAATGAATTCTGTTTAATGATTCGTTATGGTTTTCGTTAAATAAATTCTGTATAACAATTTGTTACAGTTTTCGTTAAACGAATTCCGTTTAATAATTCATTACAGTTTTCGTTAAATGAATCTGTATAATGATTCGTTACAATTTTTGTTAAACGAATTCTGTATAATGATTCATTACAGATTTCGCTAAATGATTCATTATACGAATTTTGTTTAAACAAATCATATTTCGTTAACCAATACGTTATGAAATTCGTAATAACGAATCGTAATAAAATTTTTCGATTCGTTATGAATTTCATTTAAATGAATCGTAATGAATTTCATTGAACGATTCGTATATTCGTAATAACAAATCATAACGAAATTTGTTGAACAATTTGTTACAAAATTTGTAAATAATGATTCGTTAAGAATTTCGTAATGAATCACAACAAAATTTGTCAAACGAAAATGAATTTCGCATTCAAAGGCGATTTTCATCGTTTCGAAGATGAATTTCGCATTCAAAGGCGATTTTTATCATTTCGAAAACGAATTTCACATTCAAAGGCGATTTTCATCAATTCAAAGACGAATTTCATTTTGAAAGTGAGATTTCGCCAATTTGAGACGAATTTTATCATTTCGTAGCGAAATATCGTATTCGATGACAATTTTATTTTTATTAACTTTTTATTATTATTTGTTTACTATTAATCTTATGTATCATAGTAAAACATAAAACATATATATTTAACCTT
>CAMKVN010001680.1:0-17121 GCA_946474995.1 Funneliformis geosporum
ATTTAATTTTTTGATGAAAATTTTAAATTGAGGATTCTCAACAATAGAGAATGGTTGCATATCTGCAGCAACAAAGTTAACAAGAAGTTTGGTTATTAGTTTAGACTCTTTTTTTGGAATAAGGCTTATATCTTAAATCTTTTAAGGTGGTTTGTCTGGATTCAGGTTTTTGATATCTCATTGAATATTTATTACTAAGGTGATGCTGAAGGGATGTTGTTGCATTGTTAGTTGCATATGTTTGTATACGTAATATACACTTATATTCTATTATAACATTATTTTATGAATCGCGAATTTTTTCAAAAAATTCCCACACATCTGAAAAAACTGTGAACTTTGAAGTTGATGTATCTTCCTCTTTTGCTAAAGAATCAGAAGAATATATAGATTCATTATCATTATTTGGAGAATTTATTTCACATAACATATTTAATATTATGCTAAAAAAATTGGGCTGGTTAGGCTAAAAATGATCAATATTATGACGCGTTATTACGTGTTGTGTAATTTTATATAAAATTAATTTAGGATCGGTCTTAAGGATCAATCCAGTCCAATCTGATTCGATTCAATCTCAACCTTCAGATTAGACCAAGATCGGTTTTATGATTGGATCATAATCTAGACTGTCTCCCTGAGATCATTAACATTCCTAAAAATAAGTGATAATAAAAGAATATTTTATTTTTATTTAGATAAAATAAACATTAAACAACTTGCATCTCTAGCTCCATTTTTTACTAAAAATATAAATTGCAAAAATGGCAGAACACAATTACAGTATTTTTTCATTATTTCTTCTATCTCTAATAAGCTTAACAAAAGAATATACTAGTGAAATTGACAAGAATAATGAGTTTTTGTTTGAAAATTCAAAAATATTTAGTGATATTCAAGCTTATACTGATAATGATGATGCTAGTAGTACTAATAATATGAATTCTAAAGACTCAAAAATGAAAATTTTAAATGATAATAAAATGTTAGAAAAAGATAAGATCATAGATCATTTAGAACAATCAAAATTCATATTATATGCTATTAATGATTTTATTAATGGCAAGATTCAGTAGTGTGAAGAGTCAGAAAAATTAAAATAATTGCGGAATTTATTTTATATATGGCAAGTTGATAGAAATGCAGTTAAAGAAGTTAATAGTATTTTGTCAAATTAGGGGTTTGTGATTTACATTTCCAATTTGACAACAAATATTTACATAAATCACAAAATAAAAATTTAAGGATTTTGAAGAAAGAAATATACAATGATACTGATGTATTTCTTGTAACAAATATGATATTTTTTTTTTTCGAGATGTGAGATATATTATACACTCTTGGCAATTAAATTAACAAAATATTCAAATATTTCAAATATCCTGTATTAGACAACACACATGTAAAGAATTAAAAATATGTTTGCCTTTATATAACCGGACATTTGATAATATTAAAAAACCTCAAAGCATTTGTTATTCATGTTATGAAATATTGGGTAAACACCTTTATCATTATCCTGGTAGGGGAAGAATGCAAAAACATGTATTACTAAAAAACTGCACACAAATGATGTAATAAAAAGCCTTGAATATTTAGGCAATTAGTTAATTAATATTGTATAAACTAGTAGTGATAAATTTAAAAAAAAATTACTCATAAAAACTTTCAGAGCATTATTTCTTTTACATCTGTTCCATTTAATACTAATACTAATACTAATACTACTCCTTAATGATACCTGATGAAATTACCTTTCTTAATATGATGAAATTGATGAAACCGAAATAATGAAACTAGTTTTTTATTAATGACGAAATTATTTTACTTAATTGCCGAAATTATATTTAACTTGATCTAAATTCCTTGAATTAAAATACATTAAAAAATATAATAATTTTATATTTATTCATATAAAAATATTAAAAAGACAAACTTTTGATGAAATTACAATTTTTCAAAAAAGAGTTTAGTCAGGTATCACTACTACTCTTACATACACCAATCATATCTCAATCAATCAAGTAAGAATTTTTTTTAATGAACCTCTAGTTTATTTATGATAAAGCTTATTTTTAAAAAAGAAATAGAAATAAATTCTAAAACAAATTTTGAAATTGATTTTGAAAAATTTGAACGTATATTTGATCAAAATAATGAAATTTATAATCAGATATTAAATCAAAAAAATCTTCTTTAGAATCTTCACAAACTATTCAAGAATATTATGATATTTTTCCCAAATTCTTGAATGGCTTTTTTTTTGAAATAATTGATGAATTATATCAGAAAAAAATGATGATATGCAACTGGCAACAAAGAAGATATAAAAAATTACCTAAGACTATAACTTCTGAGTGTATAACAAAAATTGTAACATTTATTATGTCAATGCTATCAGGAATTGCTTTTTCTTATTTAAAGATTTGGTTACCTTAAGTTTATCTAGTCTTAGCTGTATGCCATAATTATTAGTCTCTTTTCAACAATTATTAACAGTTTGTTATATAATATCACATAGTGATCTTCATGAACGAAGGCTTACAAAAGTATGGATAGAGAATTCAAATCCAACAAAATGCTTAATTAAAGGTAAAAATATTTGGAATTTAGCTATAATTGACAATATCAACTTTAAAGAAAAAAGTTTTAAGTTTGAAAACATTTATGATATCACTCACAAAAATTCACATGTTACTTTAAGAATGGCTTTTCAAGCCCAGTTGCCAATTGTGAAACTCCATTATTTAGGATGAACTAGAATATTAATAGACATTAATAATGTTTCAGTAAACTATTTTTGAATTGTTAGATTTTAAGAAGATTAATGGTGAACTATACTAATCAAAATAGATACAAATCAGCTAAAAATCAGACAGACGATTGATGGATAATTAATGGCTGATTTAGGGCTGATTTACATTAATTTTGATTGACACAATATGAGTCAATCAGAAATATCAATTAGTCATCAATCGGCTATCTAAAATTAGCCTAAAAACTATCTAAATTCAATCTAAATCAGCCTAAAATCAGCCAAGCAAATCAGAATTAATAATAATAATTTATATTTATTTAAATTTTATTAATTTTATAATTTTATTATTTTTACATAATTATTAAATGTGATTTTTTTTAAAAAAAAAATAAGAAAAAAATAAAGGAATAATTAAAAATCCATTTCAAAAATCTACTTCAATTAACCTATATAAGATTTATTTATAAAAAAATAAAGTAAAATAAAGGAATAAGTTAAAAATTCCTTCTTAAAACTACCTTCAATTGATTTATTATAGTGTATTCCTAAAGAATATAAAGAAAAATAAAGAAAAAGTTTATAAAAAATCCAATAAAAGTTATCTCTGACTTACTTACCAAGGAGATAATTTCCTAAAAAAAATAAGAAAGAGAAAGAAAATAGTAAATTTCCACCCAAAAAGTCACTAACAATTTGCTTACCTTAATTCTAAGATGAGAAATTTCCTAAAAAAAAAATAAGAAAAAGAAAGGAAAATGGTAAATTTTTATCCAAAAAGTCATCAATAATTAATCCAACATAAAAAATTTCCTAAAAAAATGAGAAGAAAGTAAAGGAAAATGGTAAATTTTCACTAAAAAAGTCACCAAAAGTCACTTCTGATTTACATTTCTTATTTCAAAATGAGAAATTTCTTAAAAAAACAAGAAAAAAAAATCTGCCTAAAACTTGCTTCTGATTTATTTATCTTATTTTCAAATGAGAATTTTCCTACAAAAATAAGAAAAAGAAAGGAAAATTCGCCTAAAAACTTGCTTCTGATTTACTTTTCTTATTTCTAAATGAAAATTTTTCTACAAAAATAATAAAAAGAAAGGAAAATCTGCCTACAAACTTATTTCTGATTTACTTATTTTTGAAATGAAAATTTTCCTAAAAAAAATGGTAAAAATCTTCAAGATAAGAAAAAAAAATGTAGAAAAAAGAAAGGAAAAGGGTTAAAAGAAGGAAAAAAAATTTTCAGATAAATCCAAAAATTTTCAATTAATCTGAAATTTATTTATAATTGCTCTAGCCAATTGGATGATTTTTATATTATCCAATTGAAACATTGTTTCTATTTAATGATTTGTATCATTCCTTAAGGGATGATGATGTTGATTTGAATAATAATATATCATCCTAAAGAAACAATAAATTGATCATTCCAATCAGACGATTTTACATCATTTGATTAAAATAATGTTGAATCATTCTTAATAAACAATAATCATTTTAAAAGAAATGATGTTGAATCATTTTTATAGAATGATAATTATTCTTAATGAATAATCGATTTATCATTCCTTTGGAATGATTTTTAAATTGTTTAATAAGAACGATGATTCATCATCTCTTTGGGATGATTTTATGATCGTTCAATAAGAACAATGATTCATTGTTCCTTTAGGATGATTTTTTTGATCATTCAATAAGAATGATGATTCATCGTTCCTTTAGGATGATTTTTTGATTGTTTAATAAGAACAATGTTTTTTGATCATTCAATAAGAACGATAATATATTGTCACAAAGGGACAATTATTTAAATTATTCTTCTTGAATGATAAATGTATCATTCCAAAAGGAACGATTATCTTTATTATTTCTTAGAAATAATTTGTATCTTCCCTTAAGGATAATTTCTATCATTCCTTTAGGACAAAGTTTTCAATCAGATGATTTTTACATTATCTGATTAGACTAATCAGAATTGAATTTTGGCTTAACTCCAATTGACCATAAATCAGACAGGTTGATTTAGGTTGATTTTTGGCTGATTGATGATTATGTCTGATTGACAGATAATTGATAAATGATTTATCACATGTCTGAATTTTTTGATTTCAATCAGTGTTAATTTACAACAAAAACTTTGATGTAAAAAGTATTAAATACATTATATTTACTAAATTAGACTATGGTCCTAACATAATAATTTTAGAACTGGGTAGTAATCCAAATTCAGATGAAGAGATTTTACGAGTTGCTAAAATATACAAGAAAGATTTTGCACTAGAAAGTCATTCTTTTTTGAACATTGGAACAGATGAAGCAATTTTCACCGGTTGATCAAATGTCAGAATGAATGGCCAAATATAAAACCTCTTCTTAGATAATGACACACATCAAAAGATTTTTGTTCAATTTATTAGCTCTATTTTCTAGTTATAGATTGCTAAGTTTAGCATCATATTTAGGTGTCTATTTTTTAGATAAATTTAAAACAGCTGTTGATTATCGTTCAACAACACAGATATTAAATATTTTATAGGTAGCAGTAGAAGCAGCAATTAGTATCACTAGTTGAAATCATTTCTTTCAGCACTAATACCTTTCAGTTGACATTCAGCCGATTCAGTCATGTAATTCAGCAAAAATTTGGCTTAAGTTATAAAAATTGATAGTCATTTGTTACATTATGCGTAATTTAGCATTATTTCAGCACTATGACTTTTTGGTAAACATTCAGCTGATTCAGTTATACTATTTGACAAAAATTTAGCTTGTGTTACAAAAATCAATAGTTATTAGTTACTTCATACGTAATTTAGCATTATTTTGGCACTATGACCTTTCGGTAAACATTTAGCTGATTCAGTCATACTATTTGACAAAAATTTGGCTATTCAGTACAAAAATTATAACAAATCTACTGTCATTTGTTATACTATACATAATTTCAGTTATATAACATAAAAATTATAACAAATTGACTGTCATTTGTTATATTGTATCTAATTTAACATTATATCAGTTCGGTTTTGGCTTATTATAAAAATTTATATTACAAAATAAAAGTTAACGAATATGAATTTATGGTTATATATTCAATGGCATTTGAACGAGTAGAAATTTTATATTTTGCTGGTACAAATCGACAAAGAATGTGTTGTACCAGAATAATACTATCACAACCATCAGGAAAAAGTTTGTTTTTTCATAGTTCAATATTACAAGAGTTTTCATTATCATTTATACTAAAATAATATCAAACTTTATATATTTCCACTAACTTATATCACTGAATAAATGCCAAATTATGTTCTGCTAGTCTATCCTCAAAATTGATTATATGCTTAAAAAAATACTGAATTTAACCAATATAACAGTCAATCTGATTATCTAATGTTATAAAATTTGCTAAAATAAATGAACTTTTCACATGACGAGATAATATTGCCGAACTAAACACCTCTGAACCAATTCTACATTGACTGAATTTATTTATTGTAATATGATTAAGTATGATTGAATCTTCAGGTTTATCATCGAATGGTATCTTGAAATTGTGTGTTTCATATGTTGCTGTGTAGTATTCAACCATTAAATCAAGCATCATCTTTAATAATATCACATTGAATTTAGAACTTAGCATTTCTTCAGAAAATAGTTTACGTTTAGTAATGATCGATTTCCATATGTTTCTCAAATTAGACCAAAATCGCTCCATTTCATCTGATGAATATTCATCATCTTTTAATAATGAATTAACTACAGTTTGATTATCAAGCAAATCTAAACATTTTGTTCAAATATTTACTGAACTACTGATTTCTCTAATACAATTATCATTTATTAATCTGCGCATTATTTCTGACACAATTTGTCTATGACTACTCGGTAATAAACCTAATATTATTAACATATTTTGTTATTTACTAGCACATTTCATTATATAAATCAGCAAAAAGAAAAAGAAGCTATAATTACCAAGTATCCCATTCATACGTTCAAATTAGAAACACCAGAAAGTGTATAAAGTGAAATTGTATTAGCATTCTCATAAATAGAGCGAAAGATGGAGATTCAGTGTTATTTTATCACGTCTATAATGCTTCTCAATAAGTTTTACTATTTTAATTAACCTTTCGTGAGCTTCTTATATTGAATTGAGTTCCAGAATTTGACTTACCAAAATCGAACAAACTCTAACAAAATGTGTTAGAATCATTCGATTGATTACTGATAGATTTTCCCAAAGTGATATAATTGCATAAATTGTATAAAATACTCACCATTGGTCTGCTGTGAAGTTAGAAAACCTTTCTATAGTTGATTTTTCGAGGGATTCTACCCAAATCTGCTGAAACTTGAATTTGATTCATATTCTTTCAGATAATTTTAAGAGCATCTAAAGATAAAACCTTCTAATTGACTCAAATTCATTTAACTATCAATTTCACTATACCTAAAAATAGATAATGCATTGGGTCAACTGTTAAAAATCAAATTGGGTCAAAGTATGATAACTGAAGTAATTCAGACTATCTAACGCCAGTATTCATTACAAATTGCTTTCTGTCAGCATTTGAATTGCACCCTCATCAGCCAAGTGCATCCTCTCGATGTTGTGATAAATCCTAGGAAGTAAACCATTTGTTCATGTTAATTATTCCAGCAAAATTATGTTGATGATTTTCATAATTTGCCTTCTTTTCGCACCTATAACATGACATCAATGCCGAAACATGACCACAAATTTTTCTTGCTGCGAGAATATCACATAAAACAAGAATTAATGCTACACAAATTCTCCTACCTTCTTGACATTCGTATGTTCGATTTAGAGTCACACCATTCTAAAGTAACTCTAATTCGTCAACAATTGATGCTAAATAATGGTTTATCTTGTGTAAACTTACTTCATTCAGGCCAAGCAAAATTCCAAGAATTAGTAAATTTTCACACTTGAATCGAATGTCTCTTGGAAGATTACAAATTGCGATATATATATATAATACCCCAATACTATGGATTGTTCTGTCAAAAGGTTGAAACCAATCCAAATTCAACATTAATCCTAGATGTGAATCGGCTATATTAGTTCTGAAAAATTTTGGTGAAATTTCTGAATAATTTTCTTTAAATGTCTTTCAAACTTATTCATCATATATGTCAGCCAATATGTTATCAAAACTTTTTTTATCAGCCCAATAACGTAGATAATTTTCGAAACCTTTTCGACGAAATATAATGCTGAATTATTCTCGAATACTGACAAATGGATGAATTTATTTTGGTTAAAAAAATTTGAATTATCTGTTTTGCAAGATAATGGTATATTACAAGGCCGTAACCTGCGAATTGATAAATTTGGAAATTCAATGTAATTGTATTTCATAATCAATAAAGTATAATTCTGTCAAAAGTTTACCACTTCATCTCTATTGTAAAGTTTATGACATTCATATAAGATATGAAACTATGAAATTGATCTTTGAGGCCAAGCGATTTCTTTACTAAATAAAGAGTACTTAAAAATTTGTTGAATCTATCACCACTGATTTCAGATAGAACTAATTTCATAAATTTTATTAGAGAATCTATTGCAGTCTCTGGTACATTAAATCTAATTCAAAAGTTCATTATCCATAATAAAATCTATGCAAATTGATTATCAATTGTTATTTCCTCTTCTTCATCTTGATATGATTCATATTTTGGCGGCGAATAATCTTCAAAAGTTTTAGAAATAAGTAAATTATCCAATTCACTTTTGTCTTTACTCATAGAAGATTTGATATATCATATTTCGTTATGTTCATAATTATCGCTTAAAGAAAACTCGGTAAGTTATTCATCTTCAGAGTCACTTAAATCATCAGTAATTTGCAGATGACTTATATACCTTCTTATACACCTTCAAAGTAAATTTGGTAATTTAGGATAATGACCAAGTCATTTTGATTCTTAAAGCTTGTGATTTATCATTAATCATTTCACTCCTTAAAGCCTGTAATTCGATTTTGGCAGGTGATCCAGTATCAAGTATCAATTTGTCAAAATTTAGAAATAATTGTTTGATGGCAGAATCACCACGAATTGTTGATGAACCACTTGTCGATTCATGAAAAAGTTTGGTCTGATTTACAGTTCGTAATATAAATTCTGGAGTTTTTATTAAGTATACAAAAAAAAGTACTGTCACACCAATTTCTGTCTAACGTAAATAAAATTTAAAATAACAATTCATTAGCTATTTTTAGACGTAAATATAAATACCAAATTTTTTTGTGTAACTGTTTATCAATCGCAATTCATAATAAATGGCGCTCACTTTAGTGTTTGAGATAAGACAGCTAACTGTAAAGGAACTATGGTTTAATAATGTACGAAAGCCTGCCAAAATAATTAAAATAACTGTGTATCCAAAGTTTACAGTATATGATATTGTCAACTGTTTAAAAGAAATGGGAAATGTTGAGCATTTGCTTTGTCCTGGTCATCCTCTTCTTCTCACTCCTAATAAACGCTGATATCTTCATCGTCTTCTCCAAGTTAATAATGCAACAACTCCAGCTTTAATGACAAAAAAGCTGAATTCCACATATCTAGAACTTAATATATCAACTCAAACTATCTAACGTACCCTTAAAAATAAACTTAATTATGTTGTTTAATGACCACAAGTGGTTTTCCTTCTTAAGCTGAATCATATTGAAGTTCATTTTCAATGGGCTATAAACCATCGCCAAGATGATTAGTCTCATATAATATTTTCTGATGAAATTACTTTTCAAACATTCCGCAATACCTAACTTGAACGCTACAAAATTGGTAATCCACATCTATTACGTTCTATGGTAAAACATCCATATAAAGTCCATGTTTGAAATGCTTTCAGCTGTCAAGGACCAATTGGTGGATATTATTTACAGAAAAGATGAATGCTGCAAAATATCAGGATATTCTTCGATCTCAATTGCTTTCTAATGTTAAACGTGTTGGTAATGGATGGCGTTTTTAACAGGATAATATACCAACCCATACCGCGAAGCTTACCCGTCAATTTTTTGTAATAAATAATGTTCCGGTGATTGATTGGCCTACTAACTCTCCTAACTTAAACCCAATCGAGAATTTGTAGGCAATTCTTAAAGGAAAAGTGGAGGAAAAGGTTAATAATTGGATTAGAGAAAAAAAAATACTTAGCGCGAATGCTTTTCAAAGCATAATTCAGAGGGAATGGGAAAATCTCAATCAAAACATTTTCTTTAACTTAACAGATAGTATATCAGATCGGATTAGTATGATTATAGAAAAAAAATGGGTATACAATAAATTATTAATTCTTTAAATATGTTGTTTTTTATATAATAAGCTGTTGATATTATAAATTTGAAGTAAAAATAATAAAATTTGCGATACTTTTATATTTCATGATAAATTCTGGATATTAATGTCGTGAACTGTAAAACTAATTTTCCATTACACTTGTTACAATAACAAGGAACCTTGTTATCATTTTTTATTCGAGATAATTATTTTGTCAGCTTATTATCAATGATATTCGAAATAGATCTATTTCTTGTCATCTTGAAAATTTGAAATTGCTGTTTTTTTGTCAATGTTAATAAACTATTTATATATATAAAAATGAAACAATTAATATAGATGCTGCAGCAGAATAATACTTAAATTAGTATTCGCATAATAATCGATACCTGCATTATAATCAAAACTTAAAATAATAATCGCATTATAATTAAAATTTAAAGTAAAACCTGCATTATATTCTGAAACTTAAAATGATAATTGCAATACAATTGTATCACCACATTATAATCAGAATTTGAATCAATTACTGCATGGTAATCAAAATTTTTAGGAATTATCGCATTATAATCGAAATTTAAAATTATTATCGCACATTATATTGAAACTTAAAAAGAATAATTGCATTATAAGCGAAACTTAAAAGATTATCGCATTATAATCAAAATTTTTATTATCGCATATTACATTAAAACTTAAAATTATTATCGCACATTACATTAAAACTTAAAAGAATACTTGCATTATAAACAAAGTTTAAAAGAGTACCTGTATCGAAACTTTAAAGAATACTTGTATTATTATTGTAATTTAAATCAATAACCACATTAAATTAAAACTTAAAACAATTACCGCATTAAATCGAAACTTAAAATAATTACTGTATTATAATCGAAATTTAAAGAATTAATTGCATTAAAGTCAAAAGTTATATGAATTACATGCAATATATTATACTATTAAAATAAACTTTATTTAACCAAAAGCTTATAAAAAGGTTCATTTTCCTTAAACTATTTTTAATCAAACTCTTTAATATTTTTTCACAAATAACATTTCAAATCTCTTTCGACAAAAAAATTTTCACATCTTCTCACAAACAATATTTCATTTATCTTTTGCTAAAAATAATATTTCGTCTCTCTTTCGCATACATCATTTTCTCACTTTTATCAAATAATATTTTGTTGTAAATATGACTAGAAATATAGGTCGAAAAAAGGCAGTAACAGTATGTCATTAATCACTATGCCACTAGAAAGCAATGCATTAACAAGAAACTCAGGAAGTAACAGAAACTCCTAGTAGTCAAGAAATGGTAGATGCTTCATGTCGGCAGGTTCTGATAACAACTTTGACGTCTTTTAGTAGCCAAGAAACACTATATCAACAAGTTTCAGCACTAAATCTAAGTAGTCAAGAAGCATTAAGTCAACAGATTCTAATAACTAAAAGTCAATTGGAAATACTAAAATCTTGACGTTAGCAGAATCTGGCAAATGAAAGACCATTCAAATTATTAGTATCATCAAATATTTCAAAGAAACTTGACCTCAATCTTCAACTCAACCAGGTGGAAATTATAATATTTCGCTTAATTATAGGATCAAAGACAAACATCAACATGATGAAATTTCAACCACTAGTATGGTTAGAGGTGCCATTCTGAAAGCTGATAATCAGGATCTGCAAGCATTATCAGCTTCCCGTCAGAGGATAACTAAAAGGTCTTCAACACATTGGCAAATAGGTGATGAAAGTCATCACAATGAAAGGAGTAGCGAAAGGAGTATAATTCCTTATCATCGATAATTTGACATTTTTTGAGGTAACGAATTTCAATATACTTCATATCAATATTTTTAAAACATAAAAAAAGGGAGAAAAAATAGAAGAAGGAAATTATTATTAATAACGGTAAATAGAGATATTAATGGTTTAACGTTGAACGGTTCAGATCGGTCCTGATCATAAAACCAGTTTCAGTCCAGTTTGAGAGGTAGGTTGAACTGAAAACAAATCAACAGACTGCAATCTTAAAGACTGGTTCAATTAGATTATCAAATGATTATCCATGCATTTTTACACGTCTAATTTAAATAAGATTTTTTTAATTTGCATTTATTGAGCAACTATGTTTGGCATAATTTCATTTGAAAATGATCAAAATGATGATAATAATTGATGTTACCTCCGATTCTTTGGTAACTGAAGAGAAAACTCCCACAAATATAAAAGCTCAAAATTCAGATGTGTAGGAATTTTTCATAGAGTTCAAGATGAGAAAAATGAGGCAATTAAAAACTACAAATGTATTTTATGTGCAAAACTTTATTTAACTGATAATTTAACAACTACTCTTTGATGTCATTTAATAAATAAACATTTAACATTATACAAAAAACCTGAACCTTATTAAGCTACTTTATGCTTTAAACCTTATTCTCTATTACAATAAAAGCCTAATATAGACCTTTTAGTTAATTATGTTGCAACTGATTTATAACCTTTTACCATTGTTGAAAATTCTGAACTTATATTGCTAATCAACAAATTGGATCCTCGTTATATTTTACTATATAGACAAACTTTTAAAGAAAATTTTATGGAAAACTATTGTATAAAGAAAAATGATTTAATAGGTGAAATTTCTTAAATTAATTCAAAAGTACAGACATATGGACTTCAGATGTTTCAAAGGATTTTATCTTGGAATAATAATGTATTATATCAATCCTAATTGGAAATTAAAAAATTTTTTGTTTGATATAATTTCTATAAAAGGATCTCATACTGCTGAATTAATCACTTGTAATTTTCAACAAATTCTTGAAGAATTCAAAATTAGTAATAATATACTTGCATTAACAACAGATAATGGAGATAATATAATAGCATATAGTAATCAACTAGCATTTGAACTAGATCAAGAATTTAATAATATAAACTTTAATCATTATCAATGTGCTGCCTATATAATTAATTTAGAAGTACAAGTAGAAATGAAATTTGTTGGAAATGAAATTAAAAATTTGTTATTAAAGTAAAAAATTCACTATTGCTATTAGACAAATTATCAGAAATTTGTATTCTTAAGAAAGTTAAATTTCTAAAACCAATTTTAGATATAAAACCTATTGGAATTCTACATATTTAATGATATCTCAACAAATTTTATGTTTCAGAAATGCTTAAAACAATGAATTTTGATGAACTTGATAGTTTATTTCCAGTAATTTCTGAATAACGCCAGATTAAGGTATATTTTATTTTATAATAATTATAATTTTTCTTTTTAATTAATTATTAATTTTCATAGTTTATTTTTTAGGAATTATTAATAATCTTACAACCTATATATGAGGCAACTAATTTATTATTATTATCAACAAATCCTACACAAGGTGATATAAGATTAGTTTTTATAGGAATGTTTAAAAAATTGAAATATTATCAAAGAGGAAATCATCATACACAAAAGGAAATTGCGTCAGCAATTTATAACAAATTAAAAAAATATTGGGATAAACATTTAAATCAATCTTCTATAATTTCTTCGATATTAGATTCTCATTATAAAATCACATTATTTGATGATAATTTATCTAAAATTATTAATAATTTACAAGAATTATATACATCATACTTATTGTTATTCTTAAATAATAATCAAGTAGTATCCAAAGCTAAATTAACTTCTAGAGATTATTTTCTCAATTTGTTTAATCCAAATAATATTCATCAAGTAATGTCATGTGATGAATTAAATAGATATTTGACCACCCCGGTAAATAGTAATGCAGATCCTTAATTTGGTAGAAAACTTATGAAAAGGATTATCTGGTATTATCAATGATTGTTAAGGATTATTTAACAATCCAAGCAATATCGGTTCCTTCAGAAAGGGCATTTTCGATTTCAGGTTTAACTATTTCAAGAACAAGAAATAGATTAGATCCTGAAACAGCAAGAGCCATAATTTGTACGAGAAATTGGGTTATTGAAAAAAGAAAAAACAATATTAAAAAATCTTAGAATAGTTTTTTTTTTCTGTTTAAATTATTTTGTTTTATAATAATAAAAATTATAAAAGGTATTTGTTTTTGGTTTAAATTTCAGTTACAGACCAGTTCATAAAATTATTGAACTCGGTCCACAGTCTGGTTTTACCTTTTGGACGATATGAAACCAGACTGAACCGGACTATTAACATAAATAAAATAACTAATGTGACTAATGATGATGAACCAATCAAATTGGGGGTCTCCTAGATACAGGTCTTTCGATCAAAATAGTTTACTTAAAGTTGATATAAATAGTATATACTGTATGTATATGATCTGCCAAATTTGTTCTAAAAATATGCATTACTTTAAATAAAAACTGGGGTAACATCAACTAAAAAATCCTTCAGTACATCCGGTCCTTTTAATTCCTTAATGAATTGTGTTCAATAATAATTTTTTATATAAGATGGAATAGATAAAAAATGAGGTAATATCCTTATCGGAATTACTGATTTATTGATGTTAACAAGATTAGTAATATATAAACTTGTTTTACAATGTGAAATAGCATACACATTATCCCACTTTATGATCCGATTTCATTGTCCCAACCATCAATATTCCAGATAAAACAAAAATGTGCTATCAGTTATAATAAAGCTCTGCTGGAATTTATGTTATTTGTATTTCGTGATGTTAGTAGAAATCTGAACGTTCACTTGACAAGCCTGAAATCATTTTCTTGTAAATGCATATTCGCCAACGCTTCTTTCAAACTACAATACTTCGGTTTCTTTTAAACAAGTTCAGGCATAAAGAAAATAATACAACAGCTTTGGTGGTCGCAGTAAGAAAAAATCTTATCCATCACTCCATATTAAATAGTACTGTACATTTATTTTTTTGTAATTTAATTATCGTGGTAATCTATTTTCCTTGCAAAATATCTTCTGCTTGGGTTGATTTTTTTTCCATTTTCTTTTTTTCTAACATTTCTTGTTCCATTATTTTTGTGTAGTCTAAATTTTGTCTTTCTAACTTGCAAGACAACTTATTATGAAATTTTTTCGTTAAAGCAAAAAATGCAAAAATGATATAAAGAGTTTGAAGTAACTTTTCTCCAGATGTATATTTTCTATCTTCAACTATCTTGTTATATAAGAACTGAAAAAACTTCTAATAGAAGTTACTGAAAATAATAGTTTAAAACCTTATAGATTTTGAAAAAATATCATTGGATTTACATGATTCGCATTCATATGATATAATATAAAGTTACAGTATTTTGTAATTTATGCTAATTTATATTACTGTTACTAGATGATTCACAAACCTTAATCAACAAGTAAGTTACTGTATATAGTATAGTTTGCAAATATATGTATATATATATATCACAGTAATATCACAATATACTTTTAAAATTAAAAGTCATTTCATTTATCTTAATTTGGCTTAATTATTTGACATTTCATAAGCAATTTGAAAAAAATGAAAACATGTAAAATAAAATTTAACACGTTTAGTTTGTTAAAGCTTTTTTTACTTTTATTCCTTTTTTTATTCTTTTTACAATACCGCTAACTCAATAGAAACTAAAAGATCCTTGTATTTCTTATTTTCGATCTTTGAAAAATTTTGATAAAATTATTAATGAAAAAACTGTTTGCTGTAAATATGGAGTTACAGTTCAGCTAGACTGTCCATTTAGGACAAAAAATTTTAAACGACACATTAAAAGTAAAAACTGTATTCTTGATACTAAAAAATAACAAAGTTTATATATCTTCTTTGATCAAAATCAAGATATAGAGGAAGAAGAAACTGAATCACATGAACATTTACCTTGTATTAGTTTATTTGGTGATCTGTATATAAAGTATGCTACCAGTATTACATCTGATTATAGTAGTGGAGAAAGGTCTGAAATGGTTGGAAAAAGACTTTTTCCTGAAAAGTTTTCTCAATATACTTCTTTTTCTCGTAAAAAACTTAATAAAGATCAAATTTATGAACTTAATACTATGTTACAAGCAACATCTCTCTAGAAAATAGATTAATTTAAAGAAGTAATACAAAATACAAAATATAAAATTATGATAAAAAATTTGTCAGGTTATGTAATGAATGTATTAATTTGGAAAAGAGTAGTAGATACACTAAAATCTGTAAGTTTACCAAGCTCAGTTTTCATTTGTTAGTTAATAATTAATATTTTGTGCAAAAAGATGGGCAATATCATTAACAACCAAATTTATACCAAAATTTTATTTTAATATCTATTTGATCAATCTTATAAAAAATCAAAATCTTAGAAGTCTTTAGACTTGTATAATTATCAATAACAATAATATTGCAATGTGGGCCTCTTTATCTTAAATAGGAATGAATAGTGCTTTTAGTAACGAAAAAATATTTACAGAATTAACTTCTCTAATATTACAAATTAAGATAAAAAAAGAAGCAGGTATTAGCATAAAAGGCTTACAATACTTTGAATATCTTACACATTTCTTTAGCTTATTATCTGAAAGTAGTTGGAAGTATAAAGTTTTTCATAAAGCATTAGATGAAATGTTTATTCAAAGAATTTGGTATTGTTAATGTGTAATTCTTGCGAACTAAAACTATTAGACAGGGTGTTAGAGTGTTATTTCTTTTTAATTGTACAGTAATCTTAAGGCTTTTACAAGTTTATTATCGTGACTAAATTCAGGTAAAGATTTCAGATAAAGGTTTTTACGAGTATTTCACAATCAATAATTCACAAGATATCGAGTAATTATATTTTCAAGTAAGATGTTTATTGATAAGATAAGAAATAGAAGTAAAGAAAATAAAGATATGACAAGAGAAAAGAAAAGAAAAGAAAATAAAGAAACAAAGTATGAAACTAAAATGTAACACGATAGGCCTGTTTGTCTCTTAAAAACTACTGAAAACTGACTTGTCAAATCCTACTTTTTTACATGGTCTAAAAAGTTATCTATTTATATAAAATACAGTATATAGAAAGATATAACTAATATGTCTAATATA
>CAMKVN010001681.1:0-17093 GCA_946474995.1 Funneliformis geosporum
AAAAATTCATAAATAGTTACAACTCAAAGTGTTGCAACTTAAGTTGCAACTAGTTAAAAATTTTAAAAATAATTATGGGAACCATTTTTAGAAATAATGCTAAATTATGTATAATATAACAAATTACTATCAATTTTTATAACTTAAGCCAAATTTTTTCTGAATCACATGACTGAATCAGCTGAATATTTATTGAAAGGTCTGATGTTGAAATAATACTAAATTATGTGTGATGTAATAAATGACTATTGATTTTTATAATTCAAGCTGAATTTTTGCCAAATCATATAATCGAATCAACTGAATGCTTATTAAAAGATATTAGTGCTAAAAGAAATAATTTTAACTAGTACTTTTTGATATAAATATATTATAAGAAATTATTAAAAATATATTATTAGTTATTATTATTAAAGCTTTTTCTGATAAATTAAATTTATTAAAAATTACTATTATAGCATCCATCATATTGATTCTAGTATAATAAATAGATATTGAAATAATATTAAGAAAGAAGAATTTTAACTTTTAAAAAGTATTCACATAATGTATAATAAGACTTTAAAAAGTAGCATTATTTACTGCTATTTATATTTTTAAAGTAAATGTTATTTTTTCAGGAATTTGATTTAATACTAATTTTAGTTGTTTTCTTTTTCTTAAAATAATAATATTATTAGATCTTTAGTAATATAACAATTATGAAACTGGTATCTTAGATTAAACTTAGAAATTATTTGTTTTTATTAATTATATTTTCATAATGCTAAATAGTTAAGTATCATATATAATCCAATTTATAATATATTTATTTTACTCTTATTATTTAAACTTAGTATAAGGATTATTACAAAATTCATGTATAGTTTTTTGATATAATTTAGATATTATAATTTTATATTTATTCAAATGCTTTCTTAATATTGAAATTAATGATAATGATAAAATAAAATTTTACATTTTTTACAAACTAGCTGACCATAATATTTTTCTATATTAATATTAACATTTTTCTCAATTAGATCTCCAGTTTTACATTTACTATTATTATTATTATCAATATCATCATAGCCACTTATATTATTGGTTATTTTATATAAATAATAAAGAGTTGCTTGTAAAATTAATGATAATATATTAAATAACAAGATAAAAAGTGAGATGGTTTAAAAAATAAATTTTTATGATACTATCTTAAATTTAAAGTAATTTTTAAAAATTTTTAATTTGTAGAATAGATGATTGAATTGAATATTGAATTTAAAATTGTAAAATTAATAATAAATATATTAGATAAGAAAGTAAATAGTAAAATGCATTAAAAAGATAACTTTTATGATACTAACTTTAAATTTAAAGTTTTATTTTTAAAAAAAAATTTAATTTGCAAAACAGATATTGGATTGGATTTAGAAGTTCAGAATGAATATAAATTTAGAAAGACAACTATTTCTAAGTTATCTAAAAATTATATGAATATTTATAATAGTAAATATATTTATTTTAAATTTATTTGATTATCAACAATAATACACTTTTGATTTTTTTGATTATTAAATTTATATTTATATATTTTAAATTATTAGAATAATGAATTAGATAGTCATTTAGTTATGAAACAAGTTGTATATGATTTAAAAGAAAATTTTTAAATTTAGATTTGAATTTATTATGATAACAAAAAAATTATTGTAAATTTAATAAAATAGAAACTTGAAATGATTTTATTGAAAAACAATTTCATTTTTTTATCATAATAATAAATATTTGTTTTTAGATTTTAACTAAATTTTTTAATTAATAATAAATTCTAGTAAGATTAAATATAAAACTGTTTATATAACTTTGATAATTTTAAAATATAAGCTTAAATTTATATTTCAAAACTTGTTATATTGAATAAAAATTTATTTGATAATCAGACTAGTTTTTAGATTATGAATTAAAGATCTTGAAAACTAGTTTATTAATCAGTTTGCAGACTGTTCTTTTTAGAATTAATCCAACCCTATATATTAATTTCTAGCTAGAATTCAAATACTATCTTAGTATTACCATGATGTTAAGTTAGATTCTCAAATCACATATTTTAAAAATTAGCTAAAATTATATTATAGAGTCAGCTAAAATTATTTATAAAATTACTGCATTATCTATTTTTTTTTTTACATTATTGGCATCTTTGAAGATTACTAAATAGAAATATTCTTATCATTTTAACAGGTAATTAAATAAGTACAAAAGTAGATAAATAAATAGATATCTTTTTATAAAAAGGTTATAAAATATGTAAACAATAAACAACTCCTTAGTAATTATTAAATTAAGAAGTTATTATTAAATTAAAGAGTCATAATCACTATATATAAAATTGAATTTGATTATTTTAACCATTCAAAATAGTTGAAATAGTCAAAATATTTTAATTATGAGAAGGTCTAAAAGTCAAATAGTCAAAATGACATTATATCATATGATCATTTATACTGTATATAAAAACAAAAATATAATTTCGATCAATATCACTTTGTTTCTCGTAATTCAACTACTATTCGATTACATGTATCTAGACAAATTCAATAAGCTATATTATATCAATTTTTAATCAGCTAATATGAAGATAATTGTAATAAATTATCAGCTAAAATTATAATTTAATAAATTCTACTTTAAATAAAGGAATCCAGATTTTAAAAATACAATCATAATTATCTTGAGATTGGCTAATCAAATATTAATGATATTTAGCTCATTAGATCTGTCTAATTATATGGAATTGAATGGTAGTTATTTTATAAAAAACAGAGCAATATTGATTGAGATTATATATTTTTGTTATTTTTTAAATTTTTTATATGAAAAATCATGTAATATGATGTCATTTTGATCATTGTGAATAAGGTTACTGAATGTAATCCAGAGTTTAGATAGATGTCTAAATGGTAAAGGTAAAACTTGGTTAAATTATATTAAAATCTTATTAAAAAATCTGCAAAATTCAAAAAAAAGTAAAATTATATCAAAGCTTATAAAAATGGTAAAACTATATCAAACACTTAGTAAAAATTTAGCGAAACTAAAAGTTTAGACATTTAGCTAAATCCAAAATGAGTTTAGACAAGCATTCTTAATTGTTTTTTCATTTTGACTTTGAATTCTAAAGTTAAAACGTTTTAGCTTTTAGGTTTTCATTATGACTTTATATATAATAATCACCATTAGATTATAAAGTTATTACTATTACATATTATAATATAGTAACAATTAACTAAAATGATAACTAGAAAGTTATAAAAGTATCTAAAGATTAGATTATAAAGTTACTAATAAATTATGAAGACATAATTAGATTATTTAATTAAATTATGAAGTTACTATTAAATCATATTATTAGGTCATAAAATTATTACTAAATTATAAAATTACTATTAGATTATAAAATTATCACTAGGTCATGAATTAGATTATGAAGTTATTTTTATAATCTAATCTAAATCAACAGTATTAATGTGTAAAATCTAAATTAAAAATTATATATATAAGTTAATAAATTATTATAAAATTAAGAAAATCATAATAATTTATTATGTTAAAATTATTTTTTTTTGTATATAATTTATCTATTTTTAGTAATAATTTGTGCATATTTTATGTTGTATAATATGTGTATATAAAAATTTAATGTATTTAATATGCATATTATGCATATAGATTTTATATACTAGTACCTGATGACTATTTAATATTATAATTAGGGTGATAAAAGTTTTAATTAATTCTAATTAATCCTGATTAATTTTAAAAAATTATTAGTTTTAAAAATTAAATTTTTTAAATATTATCATTTTAATCAATTTTTTAATTAAAGTTACTTATTAAAATATCTTTAAAATTTTAGATTTAGGATCTAAATCTTAGGATTTGATTCTAAATTAAATATATTCTAATTTTAAAAAAATTTTTTATATAAATTAATAAAATAATTTATGTATAATAATTATTAAAAAGATATAAAAAATTTAATTAAAAGTATATAAATCAAAATTATCTATAAATTTTTTAAGACCAATTAGAACTCATTAGGATTTTTACCAACTCTAATTATAATCAAGAAAATATTATATAAATTAGAATATTTAAGAAATATTATTTATAGGTTTTTTTTTGAAATAACTGTCTAACTTTTTAATTTTTATATTATTTTTTTATTAGTTTTTTTTTTTTAAAAAAAAAAAAGTATAAAATAATACTAATACAAGATTTTTTTTTAAATTTGCAATATGAGTATTTTATCTTAATATTTCAACTGAAATAAGTCAATTTGAAAGTTAAAAAAACCCCTTACTTTTAATAGTTTAAAAATAAATATAAAGAATTTTATAAATAAATTAAATTTAATTTTTTATAAAAAATCTAAATTAGATTATTTTTTTAAAGAAAATAGTAGGTTAAATATTAAAACTAAAGCTTTAAACAGATCAGACTTTTCAGTTCAGATTCTAAAATATCAATCTGAAAAAAATTTTTTTTTTTTCAGATTATAATTCAAACTAATCTAAATTTTTTTTATTGATCTGAAATTGTTTAAAAAAACGTCTCCAAATTTTTATTAAAAACTAATAAAGTTCATATTCGAACTAGAGTAGTTATCTATGAAAAATCCACTTTAAGTTGATTATATTTGTATTTTAATATTTCTCTTGCTTCATCACAAATTTCTTCATTATCAAATATAACTCAGATTATATAGATGAAGCTTTACTTTAACATACCAGTAATCTATAGGTTTATTTGAAACTCAATTCTAGCTAAAATTCAATTATGCGAAAACATTTTAGTGTTATATAATAATTGCGCGTATAATACATATAGTATCACCACAATTTAATTAAATTGTCTCACCAACTTTTTAAATTAATTCAGGCCGACAGATTAGTCCGACCATACAAAGGTTATCTGACGTCTAAAAGCTATATTATTTAGTATTTTAATTTAAATTTTTTTTTAATAATAAGTCAAAATAAAAAATAATTTAAAATTGTAGTCGTGCAGATGTCATTTTTACATGTATTTAAATTAACAAAATAAAACTTGTAATTGGATAAAATAGGATTGAAAACCATTGTACTCCATTCATTCGGCAGGTTAGGCAATTTGATAAATTTTTGAATAATACAAGAGTTCTAAGTAGCCGGAAAAACTCGCATTGAAAATTTGAAAGAATAATTTTTTTTTTTTCCAAAATATAGCTTGTGTAACCTTCCTGGTAACCATATAAAAAAGAACTAAACAAATCATTATTATATTGCAAAATTTTTATCGACATATATCTTACATAATTATGAGATGTGTATTTAAAAAATCTGTTTTAAAGAAACTGTAAACTATTACTTGTCAGTAATGGTCATAAAACGCATAATAATTTATTGATTTTAAATCGCTTATTAAAAAATAAATAATCAAGTAGGTTATTAGCATATACATGAATTAGAAATTTCGTTGAATCATTATAAAAGTCTTAAACTTCTGAAACACGTATTGTACGAATATATTTCAGGTTATAACAGAACAAAAGAAAAAACTTTTAATTTGTTCACTGTATAAAATTATTTACAAAAATAAAGGCAATTAGTAATAAACCATCGCACATGCATAACATATTATAATTTTATTCAAAGCAAAAAATTTTTTTTTGTAATACTGAACAGAAATTTTGTGTGCTTATGCATTACTAACTCATCGACTAGCTAGATTAGTAAATTGAACTTGCCGAAATTTCTAAATTTTTAGATGATCGAGAATGGAATATAGTTCTGAGTTTCAGTTTGCATACGCGAATAAAACAAATGTGGCTTATTCTTTAGGAAAAAAAATTTATTTTTATTTTTTTTTTTTGACATTTATCAAATTACCAATTAAAGACTCTTAATAACATTTTTGACATTTAAGATCATTATCAATTTCCCAACTTCTCAAAAAGACAAATTCCCATCAACAAAAAAACCATTCAAGTAACATAACCAACTAATAATTAATTATTTATCAATAAACAATTCTTTCTTAATTCTTAATTCCAATCGAAATATAAATAATTGTTTTTAATATTACAAAATCAGTTGTTTTTTTTAAAGGATTAATTCCAAATTTTTTAGTAAATCTTGCCATATAAAATTGGTACCGAATTTACTTACTTTTCTTGAATTATGCCATTGTGATACAATCAACATCTAAATCTATCACCAAGAAGTAAATCGCGTTTCAGAATATAATTAACTAACTTGCTTTCAGCGAAAGCTTAAAAGAACAACATAGAGAGACTTTTTTTTCTTGTATAACATGTATAACAAACAAAAATATAATCAAAAAGTAAAGGTTTGGCTTATTGATGATGTCATGAATATATGCATTATTTATATTAATCACTTTATCAAATATAAAAAAACTTAACACCAAATTCCAAATAAAGTCAATTATTGTACCAATAAGAGAAATGCCCATCATGTATAAAGGTGGTTAAAATTGTCTTCGATTTCATAAAAATACCGTTACCTATAAAAATACCATTAACTCCCATCAATCTTTTTTTTTAATATTTTTTTTTTTTCGAAAAATATATTTACAAAGAAATTAGCCATATAATTTTTTTTTATACTTTTTATATTTTTTATGTTAAATGATCAAAAATGTCATCGCTCAATTCTGATGATACAACAAACTCTGATAATGATCCAATGGTCATTCTCTACCACAATCATTCATATTGCGACTGGAGAGTAACATTATTGTGTGAAGATGGTCAAATGTATAAATCATTATACGCATTAAATTTCATCATAATATTGTTGATTGCAACTGGATGTATGATATTACTTTGGTATAGAATCAATCGACAAGGATGTTCTATATTCTTCCCAAAAATACCTGGAACCGGTTTCATTAGACCAAATCCCGTTGAAGGATTTCTGATTTGGGTAATATTTTGGATGATTGGTAAGTAATTTACAAGACGCGGATTTAATACTGCGCCAACGTTCGATTTTTTTTCAAAAAAAAAATTTATTGAATCATTTTTATAAACGTAAAACAATATTAAATTATATAGGAAGGTTATTATTCATCATAATTATTTGGACGGATTCATTTGATAATAATTATATGATACGAGAAAGTAAGTATAAACAATAATAAAATGTTAAAGTAATTAATTATTAATGTATACAAATACTCATAAATTAATAAATAAATCAATTTAGTATTACAAGAATTGGTAAGTTTATGTAATTACTAAATAAATCTCAACAATTCAATAATAAAGTTAATAACTCTTTATTTAGTGTTGGACATTTAGCTCAACAGGTAAAGTAATAGTAACATAGTGCTGGGAAAGGTTATCAAAAATTTATTCCTTTCTTTTTTTATTATTTTCAGGTTATGCATGGTTCGTTATTGGAACATATTTACAAATCGGAAGTCATTTAAATTCAAGGCAAAGACCATGGCGTCCAAATAGTAAATTAACTGATAGATATCTTTTATTGGTAACAATAATATCACCAATAACGATATGCCCAATTACGATTGCAAGTGGTTATTTTAGAGATAATACAAATAACAGAGAAGCAGATATATTATTATCAACAAAAGATGTATTATGGGCTTTGTGGAGTGGATTTGGGGCATTGGGAGTATGTTATTTTGGTAAAGAATTATGTCATGTCTTAAGATATCATATTAATTTCGCAAAAAGAAGTAATCATATCACAATCGCAAGAGTGGAAAGAATGCAAACTGGTTTGGAAAAGATTAAGTTTACTTTATATATTATATTGGCGACTAATCTATATTTTATCATATATTATCTAATTTCTTCCATATTTCGCGTATGGATAATTACACATTCTAAGCCATTAAATATATTCATGTTTTTAACTTACGCTTTTTTAACCCCTATTTGCATTATATTTGTCGTAGCCACAATAAGCTTAAGGTAAATAATTTTACGCGTTCCCTCTTCTATTTAATTCGCTTTTACACGTGAAAATAATCATTTTTTTACCTTTTCATGTAGAACAATACAAAGTTATAAAAAAGAAATATTATTATCCACCAAATTATCGAAAAATAATACACTTAATTCAATGATTGAGAAAAACATAAATATAAATAATAATAAGAGAATTAATTCAATTTATTCTCATAAGAGGTCATTGTCAGCTAGTAATAATTTACATAGTAAACGATCAGTTTTGACTATTAACGGAACAGAAAAACAAATCCTTCCTACGCCAGAAATACCTGAATTGTATTCAATTACTTCTGCAATTGCTGCTATGGATTATTTGATAGAACCAAATATTTTACCTTTTTCTTCTTCAACGGATTATTATAATATGTCTGATCAACACCAATTTGACGACTTTGTTGCTTACACTCAATTTAACAATGACGTTAAATTACAAGTAGAAGAAATTGGAAAGAGAGAATCCGGAATTGGAGAAATAGATGGTTATCAAGAATTACCTTCGATGACGAATGGATTAACTTCTAACATAACTTCTATTATGTCTTCTGGGATTAATGAATTAGACGAAGAAAAAAATGATCATAATTTGTTAAAACAACCTGAAAAGGTTGTCGTGAGACCTGGTTCTCCTACTATTCCTATTTATTCTCCAAACAATCATAATGATGATAATGATAATGGATTGGATCAAGCGTTATGAGAGAGTTCATATATTATTTAACAAATATAAATAACAAGAATTTTATTTTCATTTTGTATATTAGATATTGTAATTATCTGTATAATTAGCTTGGTTGCTACGGTGGATTTTTAAAAGATACTTTTTCTTAGAATTTGTAAAAATGAATAACTATCGGGTATGAACTAGGAAAATGACGATCTAATCATTTGATTTCCTAGCCCATGTCTATAGACAAAAGTATTATTAAAGTAATGGATTAAAGAAATATTTGAAATAATATTTGTAAAAATAAGTGAAAGAATACTTCTTACAATCTCTTTATATATTTTTTAAAATCTTTATTACAATGCGCAAAATTGAATTTACCGTATAGCGCAGCTAAAATTATTAAACTATAAAGCAGGCAAATATACCTCTGCATTTTAAATTTTCAAAAAATTAATCAAATAAAATTATTTTAATAAGCATTATTTATTATATTATTTAATTATTGTTATATAAATAGATTGGATTTTAGTAATCAATTTATATTTATTTTTTATATTTTTTATTAAAATTTATAAGTTGGATGAATTTTATAAATTAAAAATTATAATTAAATAACGTATGGGAGGTTTGCTAAGAAAATGGGGCTCTAAGCATTTTTTATTAAAATTTTAATTTTTTATTGCATTTTAATCTAACATTATCAAAAATTAAAATGTAATAAAAATTAAAATTTTAATAAACAATGCTCAGAGCCCCATTTTCCTAGCAAACCTCCCATATAATTAAGTTTAATCTTATATGTAAAAATGTATATTATATAAAATATAAAAATGACTTCTAAAAAATAATTAATACATTACCTAATTTTTAATTTTAAAAAATTATAACTTATTATTCATTAATGTTAAAAACATGATTTTATATTTATTTTAATTCTCAAATCTTATTTTTTGCAATTTAATAATCAATATCAAATTTTTTACTTAAAAATATTTAAGTATAAAAAAAATTTTATACGAACAGATTACTGAAAAATTAATATCAAATTCTAAATCTTATCAGTATATTGATTTTAATAAGCTAAAATTTATTAATCAGTATTAGGTTTTTTTATATTAATGCATTTATTTATTAATTTAATAAATATTTACATAAAATCCCAAAAAAATACATAAGTAGAAAAGAATAAATTAGACCTTAAAATATAAATAAACAGTTGTAATTTGAAAGTTATAATGTTTTGTTAATAATTTATTTTATTATTATTTAATTTTAGTACAAAATTAGATGTGATTGAAATATTTTTTTTATTTTTATAAGTTGTAAACTGAAAATTACATAGATTTTATAAATTTAATATTTAGAATTTGTTTAAATAAGAATTTGGATTTTTTATAGCAAAATAAGTTTTTTAAAAGATATTTTATTTATTATACAGTTGCTTCTAAAAGTAATACACCACCTAATATTTTAACTTTAAAAGCTTATAACTCATTATCTACCCATATTAAAAATATGATTTTATATTTATTTTAATTCTTAAATTTTAGAGAATAACCAATAAAAATTTGATGTATGATTATTAATACCAGTTTTACACAATTTTGCGATTAATATAAACATTTTATTACATAAAATTTCATTGTTAGAAAATTTTTCAGTAGGTCAGCTATTAAAAAAAACTGATACTGGATTCCGATTCTCCTAAATGCAACAATTCCAATAAGCTAAAATTCGTCTAAATTGAATCAGTTTTTTTTTATAGACGCGATAATATAATTTTATTAATAATAAATTTAAAAATCAAATAATACAAAGTAAAAAGACTAAAGTACTATCTATATGATTTAACATAAACAAAATTATTGTCTAGAGACATTAAAAAACCTATAAAAGATTAGGTTCCTCCAAACCAGCCGGTTATCTTGTCGAGTTCAAAAACAAATGTATAAATATAAGTTCTATCATAACTGTCTGTTAAAAGAAGAAATTTGAAAATAAAGAAAAATTGAAAATAACTAGCTATTATTGATCTAAGAAGAGTGTCTAATCCTTGCCATGAATTATAGAAAGTCTGTCTAAATCAATCCAATTTGTAAAAATAGGTTAGTTGGAAAAAGATGAAGAATTAATATGTCAATTAAAAGTGAATGTTAAAGAGTAGTCGTATTTTCTTTTTGTTTAATAGAGATGTGTAAAGCTTTTTCTTTTTCAATCATGAGTTCACATCTAGGAAGCTAAATATTATGATAAGTTCAGTTATAAAAGTACATGGTAGTATTTGAAAAGATATTAAAAGTAGTTTTCTATAAGTTTGTAATACATTAAATATGATTGAAAAGGCTCAAAGGAATAATGCCTTTAATTAGATCGATAAAGGTTAAAAAATATTTGTTAGAGGCGATAGTCTAAAGTTCATCAGTGTTTAGATAGTGAATTAATGCAGTAGAAGGAGTAAGATGCAGTGTGATAAGTTGAAATAGTAGGAAATTTTTGGTACAATCCATTATATCTATCATGATAGGTAAGCTAGCAGAACATAGCCAAATATGATCAAAAGTTTCGTTTTCAATAGCACAGCGACAATATTTCTATGAATTCTGGTAAATGTATTTTTGTATAGATTTTAAAAATTCTACTGTAAGAAGTTATTCAGTTAAGTATTTGATTCTTCAGCTGTGTTATTTTGAATTATCAAATGTAGTTGTATTTGATTATTAATGTCCTTTCAAATTAGTAAAAGTATAGAGCCAGTTTATATGAAAATATTTGTATTTAAAGTTTCTTTTTAAGTAGAAGAAATCAATGAATCCTTAAATTGTTGAAATTGTTTTCATAAAAGATCGAGCTGGATTATTAATTATGAAATTCTGAAATTTAGGAAAATATTTGGCATGAGAAGCATTATCAAAAATTAATTCCATTGGGTTTCAAATAAAGCATCTTTGACAAGAGTATCGACAAATTCGTTCCATTTGATTCCTGAGTGAGCTTTGATTTTACAAATTTCACTTGTAATAGTTTGATATCTATAAAAGAAAATATAAGACCAATAAATATAGAAAGGAATTTTAAAAAGGAGTGTAAAGTAGTTCAAAATGTTATGTTTTTTGATTTTTTTGTAAGTTTGAATTGAAAAAAGACTATCTGTATAAATTATAATATTAGAACATGAAGGAGATAAGAATATGACTAGAAGAATAGCCATGATTTTGGCATGAGATGAATTGGACCAAATGGGGTAATAGCAGTTAAAAAAGAAAATTCTAAATTATCATTATTAATAAAAGCTAATGCTAAACTAAGATTAGTAAACAAATTATCAGAATTATATAAATGAGAATATTAGTTTAAAATTCTAAGGTTTGGGGTTTTTAAGATGTGTTAAATAAAGTTGTTGTTGAAGGTATAATAAATGTTGATAAATAATTGATCAGTTTTTTTAGAAAATTAATATTATGAGAGAAATTTCTGGAGAATTCTATAGTCAGTTGTGAAGAGATATTAATATTGTAAATTTGTTATGAAGAGAAAGAGATTGATCAGAATGTGTAAACAAAAAAGCTCTAGTTAAATAAATATGATCTATTAATCTTGTATTTGTTCCTTTTAGGCTATTTGCGTCAATTATGTTTAACAAACTACAGTTTACATAAAAGGCACATTTGAGATCTGAGAAATTTAGTAGTTTGGAATTTAGTTTGTCATCAACTAAATTATGATGACAACTGAGACATGCTGTGTAAGTAAATATGTTGCTTTTTTGAAGGAGAATGGGATCTTGCAAGTGATTTTGTCTATTAAAATGGTGAAAAAGAGCCAAGTGTGATTGAGCAGAAATTTTAATTGAATGTCTAATGATTATTTATTGATAAGTGTTGTTCCAGAAAGTAGTCCAATTTATTCTTTTTTGATTCTGGTCTGGAATAGAAATAACAAACTCAGATAAATATGAAATATCAGAAGCAAATTGTGAAAATAGTCTATTAGTGTAAACAGGATTATCGACAACTTTCTGTTGTAATCTGAGATACTAATTTGGAAGTTTGCTTATTTGAGAAAGAGATCCAAAAGTCTTGTATTTGAGATCATTCTATGATATAAGATAAAGGTCTTTACCAATTTTAATTATTCAAAAAACATAATGTGACAGGTAATTAGGGATTTCAGATTTTGACTATTAATAAGAATTATATTAGATGACCTTTTTTTAATACAGAATAGATCATTTGTCGGCTGAGTGAAATTGATGTTCAAATGCTGTAAATTATTTAGAAGAGCTTCTAAAAAACTGGAATTCTTTGATAAAGAATTTGATGAGTTCCAAGAGGTAAGTGGATTGTCATGTAAATGATGTTGAAATTGAATTTGTCTAAGGCGAATTCTGAAGGTAGTAGTTGTGAGGTTATTTTGGTTGATCAGTTTGATAAAGTGATCATATTTTACCTGTGTTTGAATATCATAGAAATCTCTGTACGTATACGTTAAATTATGTCTAAATATGCTATTTGGTAAACATTTGTTCATTCTGAGTTTATGTTTGATAACAGATCTAATTAGTGCATATAATCTACTATACTCTGCTTTAGAAAGAAGAGTTAATTGTGATTTATATTCTAGTCTCGGGATAAGAACAGTGTTATTTAAATATAAAACCATTTTATCGGTCATAGGTTTAAATTTAATTTTAAGAACAAAGTCATTGATAATATTTTTTAGTTGATAATAATGAGTTTTTTGTTATTATCAATACTAATCCAAACTCCTAAGTATCTAACCGATTCAGATTGGTAATATGTTGGAATACTGATCGATTTTCTGGTAATAGGAAGATTAAGAGTAATATTTTGGTTCTGATTAGATGTTGTCGAAATTACAAAGGATTTTTCTAAGTTGACCTGAATGTCGTTTAATTGATAGAAAGTATTAGCTATATCAATAATCTGTTTAAGGTTGGAAATTTCATTTGAGATCCAAGTGGTATCATCTATGTAAGTAGTAGCAGCAATATTAACAGAATCTGATGTTGGAGTCAGATTATTAAGATCAGAAAACCAAGTTTGAAACAAGTTGTATCCTAGATTCGATTTTTGAATTTTATATAATAAAGGGTCATAGTATATGATCTATAAGAGAGGGGAGATAATTTCATCTTGGTCAATACTGACTAGAACATCGTATTCTAGTGATAAGTCATGCTGTGTATAAACTCTATTTTTTTGTTCATAAAAAGATTAGTAATGATATTGATGAAATTAATAGGAATTTTAAGCTGGGATATGGCTTTCTAAAGCATGTAAATATTTAATCTGTCATATGTTTTAGACATATCTTGAAATAAAATGAATAAATTTTGGGTAGGAGCATGATTCTTTAAAAGTTTGTTTCTTCAAGCCTCAGATCTAGACGATTCCAGAATATTATTAACTATATAAAGTGGATCTACAGTTGAGTTATGCAGAAGGCCTGCAAAGTTAAATCCTTTTAGGATTTGATATTCTGTACATATTCTAGACAATCAGTTCGTTAAAATTTGACATAGATTTTCTTGCTGTTTCTAAAAGAGTAATTGGTCTAGTATTATTGAGATCACATTGCCATAGCTTGAGTTTGGGTATTGGATAAATGTAAGCTAATTTCTATCCTGCAGGAATGTCTTGCAGAATTATACAGATGTGAAAAATCTTGAAGAGCAATTTGAAAGCTTTAGTATGAAAATATTTGATGAGTTCATAAGTAATGCCTGAAAGTCCAGCAGCTTTGTCATTTGAAAAAGAGTTAATTAGTTGAATCCATTCATTAAAGTCAGAAAGTTCTAAGAGTAAGGAGTAGCAATTTTTATCAATATAATTTAAACTATCATAATGTTGTTGCCATAGATTCCAGGAAGGATGTAATCCTATATTTAAGTTTATGGAATTAGCTATTTTTTGAAAATGATCACTGGTATATGAAAGAACATTAGAGAGGTCAAGTTCCAAGTATGGTTGATTTTGTTCATCTTTTATGAGAACTCTATCCAGTATAATTGATATTTTTCTTCTTTTGAGATAAGAATCGATCATTACTGATGGATTATCAGTAAAATTATTTACTTGTTGATATATAAAAGAAGCAATATTTTGTTCATCTTCTATTTTGTCCAGAAGTTTGATTTTTGATCTATATAGGATGATGGCTTCTTTGAGATTAGTCAGGAATGTTGAAAAAGATTTAATATCATATGCAGATTTGATGTCTTGAGTAGGAATATTTTGCTCTATTAATTGATTAATAATAATGATACATTTATTGTGATTGATTATATTGAAATGCATATTACAATTATAATCTTTGTAACATTGGTGAAAGAATTTGTTGATTTTGTTAAGAGATTTATAAGAGACTGATGATTATATAAGAAGTCGGTAGATCTTTGATTGGTGGTAGTATATTTAGAAAGAGTATTTTTTGCTGCTTGAATAATCGTACAGCTGAAGGAATTCCAAATAGAGTTAAGGTCATTATGAGAAAAAGGTTAAGAATCATCATTGAAAGAATGCAATAATGGGTTTTGGAAAATTAAATTGTCTAATTTAGACGAGAACTTATTCCAGGTTTCTTTAGAAGTTTTGTCATACAGAAATTTAGTTTTGGTCAATTTTTTTGTTTGAGCGAGATGTTGGATTTCTGATGAAAAATATTATTTTTGTAGAAAAAAAAAACCAATAAAGTATGATCAGATTCGTAATTATATGAGTAAGTATTTAAAAAGGTTGAAAAGGTAAGATTATGAGTGAAGGAAGAGGAGAAGAAAAGATAGTCAAGAGAAGAGGAAGAGTTTGTAAAAAAAAAGGTTGATGGATAGAATTAATTGAAGATTTTTAAATTGTTCATTAAGCCAAAATTTTCAAGTTGAGTAAGGAAGTATTGGTATCTTTTTTGTTTTGATGAAGAATATTTGCGTTTTATATCAATGTTAAAATCACCCATAATAATATGATGATAATTTTTTGATTTGGCTTCTAAAATTAGATCAAGAATCTTTTGTTGTATTTTAAGTCTATGTTGATGAGTGGCAGTAGTGTGTGTATTAGAAGGAAGGTAGATTTAAATGATTTGAAGTTTTTATTTATTTTTCAATTGAAGATCTATAAAAATGATTCTATCATAAAAGCCTTGATAATTAAAGATATGTTTAGAAATAGAGAAATTAGCAATAAAACTACTCCTTGACAATTTTGGGAACAGTTTTCATTTAATAAAAAATATTTAAATAGAAGATCAGGTGATTTGAATTTATTGCAAATAGAATAAGATTGTTGCATAGTCAAATAAGTTTCAGAAAGATGAAAATGTCAAAGTTATAAAATGAAAAAAATTGTTCAATTTGATTTCTTTTTTCGTTTGAAATACAGTTTTTAACATTATGAGTTGCTATTTTAAAATTGTTATTCTCTTCACTTAGCCTGTAAAAGAGTAATATGTTTGTTTGTTATATAGTATTCATTGAGAAGTATTAGAATGTGTTTGTAAAAATTGCATCATAGTATTTTTCATAATTTTAAGATCATTCTTGGTATCGCTGAAGTTATCTTGTAACATTGAAATTTGTCTTTCTTGTTAGTCGATCATTTGTCACGTGATGAAGATGAAGAATGTGATAAAATAGGAGAATGATTTAGAACAGGAACAAATTTGTTTGGAGAGGAATAATCATTTTCATTGAGAGTAAAATCGTTTGATGATGTATTATTTAAAGTAGTTAGACTGCTAATATGTAGTTAATTTTCAATAGTTTTAACTCAGGTGATAGTGTAAAGTTGGATTTGTTTTAATTCAATGCACACGTTCTGAGTTTTGATTAATTCATCTTCCAGTAATTGAAATTTATTTTCCAAAGAGGTCAATTGTTTCATTATTGATTTAATAGTAGAGGCGATAGTTGGAGGAAAGGCTTGATTTTATTTACCCAAATGGTTCATATAATTATCATTTCTATTTTGAATAGAGTCAGAATAAGAAGGTTTTTTGGATTAATTATTTGACTCGTAACTTCGTGGAGTGTTAGGTTTAGGTGTAAAAGGTTTAGGTCTATATTGAGCTGGTATAAATCTATCATAAAGAGGTTTAAACGAATTTGGATAAAGGCGATTATCACATGATTGGACCTCGTGATTTGGAGAACCACAGGAGTTGTAGTGTTGGATTTCAGGAGTAACCCAAAATAAGATATGGTTTTTGAATTTTTGTTGTAAATTAAAAGCGTTAACATAATCATCAATATTATCAAAGTTAATGTATGCATATGGGAGCTTTGCTATTAAAAATGGGTTTTGGAGACCTTTTAACAAAAAATGAGATTTTTGATTCATATTATAGTATACTAAATGAACTTTATTTGGTTAAATTTTTAGAGTC
>CAMKVN010001682.1:0-17078 GCA_946474995.1 Funneliformis geosporum
TTGCAACTCAAAGTGTTGCAACTTAAGTTGCAACTAGTTAAAAATTTTAAAAATAATTATGGGAACCATCTTTAAATACAGTATTAGAAAATTAGACAATTTTAAATAGTTTTTGACAGGTCTTAGACACAATTTTATATGTATAAAATCTTGACTAAAATTAAAAAATATGTCTAAAACTATTACTGATTTAATACTAAATAGAATAACTATTTTATTACTTTTTTAAAGTATTAAATGTTAGTTAAATATAGTCTAATTTCTGCTGATTATTTTCAAAAAAATTTAGTATTTTAATTATAGCCAAAGTTATCCAATACAACTGACACTTAGTAAAAATAATCATTTAATAATTGATAGTTATTTAATATATTACTAGATAAAATAATATAATTTATCACATTTTAAAGTAATGAAAGTTATCTGAAATATAGTCTGATTCTACTTATTATTATCAAGAAAATCAGTATTTTGAATAAATAAAAAATTAATTATCAATTAACATTAATATTGAAATTGATTTAAAATCAGCTTAAATCAGCTTAAAAACAGCCAAAAATCAATTAAGCAATTATTTGTTATTTATTATTTATAATTTTATTTTATTATTACATAATAAATTACTCAAAAAAAATATATTGCAATATATTTTATTTAAGAAAAAATACATTTGATTTTTTAAAGATAAGAAAAAATAAAGAAAACAGTTAAAAATCATCAAAAACCATTCCAATTTATTTACCTTAATGTATTTCTAAAGAAAAAATAAAGAAAAAAATTAAAAATCCATTAAAAAATCATCTTTAATTTATTTATCTTAATATATTCCTAAAGAAAGTAAAGAAAAAAACCAGAAAACAGTTAAAAATCCAATAAAAAATCACTTTGATTTACTTACCTTAATGTATTTCTAAAAAAAAGTAAAGAAAAAATAAAAAAACAATTAAAAAAACTACTAAAAGATCACTTCTGATTTACTTATCTTAATGTATTCTTAAAGAAAGTAAAGAAAAAATAAAGTATGTTAAAAACTTATCAAAATCATTTTAATATACTTACCTAAATGTATTTCTAAAAAAAAATTAAGGAAAATAAAAAAATTGCTAAAAAACCGCTAAAAAAACCACTATTTATTTATTTATTTTAATGTATTCCTAAAAAATACCAAAAAATCATTACCATCTTAATGTATTCTTTAAGAAAGTAAATAAAAAAATAAAGAAAACAATTAGAAAACTATTATAAAACCACTTCTATTTTATTTACCTTAATGTATTTTTAAAGAAAATAAAAGAAAAAATAAAAATATAGTTAAAAAATCACTAAAATACCACTTCTGAAAGTCTTACCTTAGTTTTAAAAAAAGAATTTTTCTAAGAAAAAAAGTGTTAAAACTATCTCTGCAAGACTTACCTTAGTTTTGAAAAAGAATTTTCCTAAAAAAAATAAAAAAAAAAAAATAAAAGTTAAAATCTATCTAAAAATCATTTTTAATTTGCTTACCTTAAATTTTAAATAAAAAAAAGAAAAAGTTAAAATTTAGCCAAAAAATTAAAGATATTAAATAGTCTCAAAATGATTATAAACAAATATAGAAATTACGAGTTATAGAAAAATCTAATTGCTTAACTATAATAAGTAACTCTTGATAATAATTGCAATAATAAATTTTATAAATAACTTTTAAAAGAAATATAAATTTTGAAATCGACAATTTTTATGAAACCGCTAAGGTAGGATTTAATCCTTAAGACTGGATTTTAAGTTTCAAAAATTAAGATTCTGGATTTCTGCATAAATTTAATATTTATTTTTAATAAATATTTAATTAATAAATTATCATTAGAAAATAAAATATAATGTCAATAAAATACAAATCTTCTCTAAAACTAACAAATTTATTAGAACTTTTAGAACTGTTTAGAATCATTTAATATTCCTATAAAAAATCATCTTATTAAAAAAAAATATAATTTTTTTTGAAATATTCTAAAAGGTTATCAGTTTTATATTATAAATTGAACTAAAATTTCAATCTGAAATTTAAATATTATTTATTTATTAAGAATAATTTATCATAAATATTTCAAACAGATGATTTTACATCATCTGATTAAAATGATTATAAAATCTCAAAAGAAATGATATTTTGATTATTTCTTAAAAATGATAATAAAAATTTTTTTTAAATCATTCTGAAAGAATAATAATATAGAAAATCATTTTATTGAAATGATATTTTGATTATTTCTTAAGAATAATAATTTTATCATTCCTTAAAAATAATATGAAAAATTATTTTAAAGGTTTGATTATGCATTATTCTAATAGAATAATAAAGAAATTATTCTTTAAAATAATAATATATCATTCTGAAATTACAATGAAAAAAAAAATTATTTTTTTTAAAAAATAATGATAATAACAAATTATCCATTTTCAGAAAAGAATGATAAAAATATCTTTTCTTTAGAAATAATTTCTATTATCTTTTAAGAATTCATTTTATGATGATTTTATTATTTTTTTCAGAATGATTTCTATTATCTCTTTAAAATAAATATATTGTTCCTTTTAGAACAATTTCTATGATCTTTTTAAGATGATTACTCTCAGAATATTTTAATAATTTTTACAAAAATTAGTTTAATTGATTTTGACCAATAAAATATAATTGATTTGTTACTTAATCTTAAGTCTAACTGAAATTTTACCAAATATTATAACCAAAAGGTTTTAGTACTAAAATAATACTAAATTATATATAGTATAATAAATTATTATTAATTTTTATAATTTGAGCTAAATTTTTACTAAATCATATAACTGAATCAGCTGAATGTTTGAGAAAAGTCTTAATGCTGAAATAATACTAAATTATATATAACTACTAATTTTTATTTTTTGTTATAAGTTCTAATCTAATCTATTGTATTTATATTTTATAAATATATATAATAAAAATTAATTACATTAATTAAATGAACTATATTAAATAAATTAATCATATTAAATATATTAATATATTAATCATATTAACTATATAGAAGCTTTGAAGTAGAAAGAAAAGAAATTTTAAAAAAATTTTATTTTATTTTATAAATTAAATAAAACCAGATTTAATATTAATTCAAAAAAAAATTTTTTTAAATTTTACTGTAAAGCTCTTATATTAACAATATCAATGTTATATATATAGATCAATTTTGCAAATTAATTTGTAAATCTGTTTACAATGTATACTAATAAATAAATTTATATGGAAAAATTATTATGATACATATATATTAATTATTTTTTATTATATAATAAAATTTATAAAATTTCATATAATGTAATATATAATATTTATTAAATGAATTATAAATTTATAAATCAATTATATTTATTATTTTATTCAACTTGTTAATTTATCCAATAATATGTGTATTAAATTTATTATATAGAATAATACATACATTTATAAAATTTATATGTAGAATTTTATTAGTCATATATAAATATATATTTTATATTACAAAAATTATATACTAGGTATTATATTAAATCTAATAAAGGATATAAATAAAAATATTTATTATTATTATATTTTAATTCATTTTTAATATTAATAATATATTGATTTTTAAGTTATTATAATTTATTTTTTTATAAAATTGAATTTTTATATCAATAAAAAATAATATCATTTATAATAAATATATATTACTATTTTTTAATAATATGAATTAATTAAATTTATAATAAAAATAATAATTATAATAATTATATATATATAAGAAAAAAGAATTATATATAAAATAAAAAAATAATAAAAAAATGAAATAAATATGAAAAGTTAGGATTTTTAAAATCATAAAAATATAAGAATTAGGCTAATTAGAAAATATACAGATCTTTTAAAATATAATAACTTTTATAAATTATTTGGTAAATAGATCTTTGATAAATCAATTTTTTAATGCTGAATTTTACTAATCATGATATAAATTATATAAAAAGTATTTTGATAAAATAATAAATATTGTTAGTTTGAAGCATATTAAAGGATTATATATGTTATATAAGTAGTGACAGAAAATGTCTATTTGTTTACTTTCTTAATAATTGAGTCATTACATAATTGATTTCTTTTTATTATACTTGTACTTTAGATATAACAATGGTTTTTAAACCATTTCTAACAATTTATTTTATAAATTATATAAAAATGATAAAAGTAATAATTATGTATTTTTGACTATTTAAAATTTACAAAATAGTTTGACTGTATACTAATAGTATTTCCTAAGAAAATTTTTTAAGTATAAAATTGCATAATAAATTTGTATGTATTAATATAATTTTTAGGAATGTTAAACAATCCCAAATAATTGTGAACAAATTTAGAAATTATGAGTTATAGAAAATTCTAATTGCTTATCTATAATAAATAACTTTTGATAAAAATTTGTTATAATAAATTTATGAATAACTTTTAAAAGAAATATGAACTATGAAATCATGGGACCAAAGTGGGATCCAGTCCTTAGGATTTCCGCATAAGTTTAATAATATATATGTTTAATATTAATATATTATCATTTGAAAGTAAAATATAAAATAAAAATCTTCTCTAGAACTGGCAAATGAAAATTAAGATTTAATTATTTTATTTTTTACAAATTAATGACACTTTTTTTTTATTTGCAAAATTATTTATAAAAATACATTTAATAAATAAAATCAGATTTTGCAAAAAAATTTCTATTATAGAGATTTCATTCTGTAGCAAAATATTAATTATTATATTATATTTTCAACTGATAGTAATAAAAGTAGAATAAAAATTGGTCTTTTGGGATTACAAAATAGTATTATTGAAAATGAGCAAACATGCTTAAATGAAAAGTGTAAATATTGGTTAAGGTATTATTATATAAGAATTCATTGCTTTTTCTTTTTTTGAAGTCAATTCATGAGAAAATTATCAATATAATTTATAGTCGTCGGAGGAATCGTCAGATTAGGATAAATTAAACCTGTTTTTTCCAAGGAAATATAAATACTCGAACATTTTTGTGATATTACACTTTCAGAAAGATGTCGTATAATAAAAGTAATTATCATTTCTTTTAAAATAATTTATCTTCATAAACCTTATTTTGTTTCATACTTTTTTTTATTATTATAGAAAGTATTTTTGCTTGTACTCCAGCTACTTCTCGTGGTCAAGCTGTTCAACTTGGCGTTGACCCAAAAGGAGAAAATTTTCTTTACACGAATGGTAAAACTGTTTTCATTAGAAATTTAACTGTAAGTTATAAATCATTATCATTTTTTAAATAGTTGATAATTCCATTAATTAAATTTAAGAATTTATTTTTCACTTAGAATCCAGCAATTGCAAAAGAGTATACTGGACATTCAACAAATACCACTGTTGCACGATACTCTCCCAGTGGTTATTACGTTGCATCTGGAGGTAGGCTTAAAACTTCATAAATGTTCCTTTTTATGGTCCTATGGATCTTAACATTCTGCTTTCCTCAGATAACTATGGAAATGTTCGAATTTGGGATGCAATTCAAGACGAAAATATATTGAAAAATGAAGTTAAAGTCATTAATGGTAGGATTAATGACCTTAGTTGGGATTTCGAGAGTAAAAGAATAATTGCTGTCGGTAATGGTAAAGAAAGGTACATATCTCTTTATATATTCATAAAATAAATATTTATTTAATTACTAATTGTTTTTAACTTAATCTTAGATATGGGCATGCATTTTTGTTTGATACTGGATCATCTTCTGGAGAGATCATCGGACATTCTAAAGTGATTAATAGTGTTAGTATTCGACAGAAACGACCAATGCGAGCTGCCACAGCTTCTGATGATTTTACTGTTGTATTCTTTCATGGACCACCTTTTAAACAAAAATTGACAATAAAAGATCATACAGCATTTGTCCAAGGAGTAGAGTTTTCACCTGATGGTAGCAACCTCGTAACCGTTGGTTCAGACAAAAAAGTAAGTGATGATTTGCTTTGTACATATGATTATTTATTACTGATATAAATATTATTTTAATTAAGGTATTTTTATATGATGGAGATACAGGTGAAAAACGTATTGATCTTTCTGAAGTTGTTGGAGAAGAGTCTCATAAAGGTGGTATTTTTGCTGTATCATGGTCTCCTGATAGCAAACAATTGCTCACATCATCAGGAGATAAAACAGTGAAAATTTGGGATGTTGAAGCTCAGAAAGTAGTTCGGTAAGTTATTTGAAAGCATTAATTTTGGGATTTGTAAGAGATTTAAATTTATATATTTTCAATATTAGGACATACGAGTTTCCGGATGTTGTTGATAATCAACAAATTGGAAATTTATGGGCCGGAAAATTTCTTGTCAGTCTTTCATTATCCGGCGACATTAATTACTTGGATCCGAATTCTAATTCTACTTCAAGAGTAGTCAAAGTAGGCGAATTGTTATAATTATTACTTGACTTGTTATTATATACAAAAAATATTCATTATATTAATTAATCATTAGGGTCATCAAAAAGCAATTACAGCCTTTACTAAAGACAAAGATGTTACATTATTTACTGGGAGTTATGATGGGAAAATTTATATCCTTTTCTTTTCTTAATTTTTTTTAGAGATTTGTTAGAATTGTTATCAAAACGTTACTTAACTCTTTCAAACATGCTTGGAGTGGAGAAGAGGGTAGTGCTATTTCAATTAGCGGAGAAGGTCATACAAATCAAATTAATCAAATTGCTCCTCTGGATGGTAAATTATTTTCGATTGGTATGGATGATACTCTCCGGACTATTAATGTTGAAGCCAGGACATTCAGGTTACAATGAACTTTAATGAATTAAATTTTGTTTATATATTAAATATGAGACCTAAAAGTCTTCACCAAATATAGTGAACCGGTAGTTAAAACCAATGCGATGCCAAAGGGAATTGCCATTAAAGATAACAAAATTATCGTATCCACTACAAAATCCATTGACATTATAAAGAATAATGATACCATATTTTCACTGGATATTTCATATATTCCTACAGTTATGGGAATTACTACAGATGGTTCTTTAGTCGCCGTTGGCAGTGAAGTAAGATTTTTATTGATAGAATTAGTTATTATTACACATCTTAAAAATTTATTTTAAGAAATAAATTATTTACAGGAATCAAAAGTGACAATTTATAAATCGAATGGTGAGAAGCTTGAGGAGGAGAAAGTGATTGTGAATAGAAACGCCATATCGACACTGGCATTTTCTCCAGACGGAACTTTGTTGGCTGTCGGTGATGCGCAAGGAAAGATTATGGTATATGATACGAATAGTTACGAGGTAAATAATAATCACGATTTATTGAAGACCATATTATATAAACTTGAAATTAATGTTTTAATGATTAGGCCAAGATTAAACAATGGGTGTTCCATTCGGCAAAGGTTAATTGTATTGCGTGGTCACCAGATGGTCTTCATGCGGCCAGTGGGTCATTAGACACTTATATTTATATATGGAGTGTAGAAAAACCAATGAAGAATATTGCTATTAAAGGTGCGCATCAGGTGGCTGTGACCGGTGTAACATTTTTGGATAATGAAACTATATCTTCGGTTGGTCATGACGCTTGTGTTAAAACTTGGACTATTAAACATCATCAAGTCTAATCTAAGTTTTGGTAAGGATATGATTTGAATTCATTTATTTATTTATTTATTAATTTTATAGTAGAATTACATAAATACAAAAACAATATAAATTTTGCCATCAAATAGCTTGTATTTGATTTTTCGAATTTTATTCAACTTTGGTATTGAACATAAGTTATATAAAGTATATAGACGATCTTCTTTTTATGGAAACAAAAATTTTTATATCCCGGAAAACGCGAAAACCCGAATTCATATCGTGGCTTTTCTTTTTTGGTCTAAGCCTTTTTTTTTATATGCATTGTCGCGATTGTTCTGTGCCGCGTGAAAGAAAAATCAGGTTTAAAAAAATTTTTTTTATAAAATAAATAACCTTCAAATCCTTTGGATCAGATTAACTCAAATTATTTTAACGTTTTGATGATCACAAAAAGAAAACATTTCGAAATCATAAGTCATAATTAATCTTAGAGAAAATATAGCTTTATATGTTAAATCAAATATTTCAAAACATACAAAACATAAGGTAACCAATTTTGTGGTTATATCTTTCAAATAAATGGTTTCAATTTAAAATTTAAATATATTAATTCATATAATAGAAATATGAAGAGAAAATCACGCGGAACGACAAGGATCATTGAAGCTGTTGAAGAAAATAAAATCAAAAGAATTGAGCTGAGCTGCGTTTTTTTGACAGTATTTTTTGTACTTTGCTTAAGATTTTATTTGATAGAATTAATATTTTAAAACTAGCATGAATTTATTATATCTGTAACCAAATTAATTTATTTTCAATTTTAATAAAGTTTTCTTCTTTTCTTGATACTTGATAATACCCTTAAAAAAAATTTATTTTTTCGCGAAAGCTTTGGGTATATCAAGATCGGCTAAGTTTTTTTTTGGTCAAAGCCCTTTCTTCAATTATGGTGGGATTGGCTTAATTTTCTTAATGAAAACTAGGGTGTCACACGCCGAAAATTTTCAACAACTTTACATTGTGCAAAATAAGTTTGAGTGAATAACTTAATTTATTCATTTGCTATACTTTAATACTACTAATAAATAAACTTAAATTTTAATATTTTGTATGTTGAAACGACCGAAGCGAAATAAAAAAAGGCTACTCATATTATTTAATCCCCATTATCTTTTCATAGAAAGTAATTCTATATATTGATGTTTTAGGAAGCAATGGGTACTATCTAACCTTTTAAGACAATTGATTTATTATTTTGGAACAAATCATCATTTCTGCGCCGCGAGACTTTTTTTATTTAACTAGTACGATTTTTTTAAATTACGCATTTTTTGCTTATAAATAAATATAAATAAATTCATAAAGAAAATGATAACTTGGAAATATTTTTTAAATCCATTAGTTATTTTATTGGTTTCTTTTATCTGTGGAAAAATTTATCTATATATGTAAGGACACTTACAAATTCATTATCTAAAGTTTTTTTATTATTTTCTTTTTTCTATTTATTTCTGTTTACTCATTAATTCCACTCAAAAGTTTCAATGACATTCAACCGCAATTGTTGTCGGAGGCCAATGCACCAGTTATACTTTTAATTGGAAAAACGGGTACGCACTGAAATCGTTACTTAATTCATTTAGTTCTTTTCATCGAAAAATATCTATTCGTTATTAGGCTCCGGTAAGAGTTCGTTGGGAAATTTTTTGCTAAAAAGATCTGGATATAATATAAAGGCTTTCAACGTTTCCAATCAATATGTAAGCATACAGAGTATCGACATTTATTTGATTTAATATGGTTTAGTTAAATTGTTATTTCACCTCGAAAATGGTAGGATTCGGTCACCAATAAGTCTGGTTTCGCAACTTATAAAATTGGCGAAAACATTTACAACATCGTTGACACCCCAGGGTTTTTTGATACCAGCAGACCCAATGAAGAAATTATAGAAGAAATCGTGCGAACCGTAAAGAAATGTATTTACGGGATTAAGGCCATATTATTCTTATTTGGTAGTAGGGGAATCCATGTAATTTATTACATATTCGAATTAGTGGATGTATACTTAATGAAGCTGTTATTAACTATTTACAGATGCCATAAGGGTAACGGATGTGGAAAGGAACTTGATGAACGGAACATTGACGCTTTTCGGGGAGGAGTCTCTCCTACACATGATCACTGTCTTTTCGCGTCGTGATAAGGACCAGACAGAAAATCCTGAAAATTTTGAAAAGTCTTGGAATGATGATGTTCGTCGTTTCGTCAATTCCATGGGCTATCGGTGGGCCATTTCTCCTAGTCCCGACATATTTGGACCCCGTACTCAGATGCATAAACAACATCTAGAGAAATTAGAAAAACTTATTGTTTCCCTTAATGGAGAATATACAAATGAAATGCTCGAAGAATTACGGAAAAAGCAGGAAGACTCTGAGCGAACTGCAAGGGAAACTGAAGAGCGAATTGCAAGGGAAGCTAAAGAGCGAATTGCGAGGGAAGTAGAAGAGCGAATTGCAAGGGAAGTTAAATTTGCAAGGGAAGTTGAAAAGCAAATTGCAAGGGAAACGGAAGAACGAATTGCAAGGGAAAATAAAGAGCGAATTGCAAGGGAAAATAAAGAGCGAATTGCAAGGGAAAATAAAGAGCGAATTGCAAAGGAAGCCAAAGAAAAAGCAAGTAAAGAAATGGATGAACTAAAAAAATTAGTTGAAACCCTTACAAATAAACTTGCCTCAGGAGGGTCCTCAGGAGGGTCCTCAAGTGAGTCCTCAGGAGGGTGTTTCTCTCTTGAAACGCGAGTAAAACTCGAATCAGGAAAGGTCATTTATATGTCAGAACTTCAAGTGGGAGATCGAGTATTGTCAAACATTAGAAATAACGTTGAAGAGTTTTCAGATGTTTACCTTATTGCCCACCTTGGTAAACTCGATCATGTAGAGAAATTTACCAAAGTCAGCTTCACCAAACCAGACGGGTCTAAAGGTACCTTTTTCAACTTGACTACAAGTTTGAAGACTAATCACTCAAATTCACCGATTAATCTTTGCTCATCGTTATAGGTCAATTACGACTGACAACCACTCATTATGTTTTCAAGGAAGATTTGTCGATCGTTTTTGCCAAAAACTTACGTCCAGGAGAATCCAAAATTTTAGTATCGGATGAAAATAATAAGCTAGTTCCAGTCTTTGTAGATAATATAACAAACGTGGGTCTAATTGGTTCTTACTTACTTTCTTTTCCTGGGTGATATTAATATATCCATGAATTTCGAATACAGGAATGGCATGATGAATACGTAAGCTTTTACACGCGGGCCGGCTCGGTTGTTGCTGACGGTGTATTAAGTTCCTGCTATGACGATTGCCCGCCATATCAAATGCTTATGGATCTTGTTTTTTTGCCAATTCGTTGGTGGACTCACATAATACCAAGCACGCATCGTGAAGGAAGGCTTCATCCGTATGTGCAATTCTTGGAAACGACATATTTTTCTCTTATCAATGTTATGCCCAAAGGGTTAATTACTATGCATTTGTAAAAAAAAAAAAAAAGTTCAGAACTATAAACTATGGTTCAAAATTTTGGCATGAGTCCTTTAATTTTTTTTTGATCTGCCACTGAGTATAAATAAAAGTGTCATTTATTCTTTCGTTCCAGAATTTAGAAATTACATACTATAATAGAAAGTTTATTCTTAATTTCGAAATAGTTAAAGTCAACACTTGGTTTGTCCTTTTCTAATTTTCCCATTCTTCACTTAGTGCAACTTTAAGTTCACCCACAGTTCTTGGAAAGACCTTACAACTCTGGATATTGTCCTTTAACTGCTTCCAGATGTTTTCTATTGGATTTAGGTCGGGAGAATTTGCCGGTCAATCAATAACCACGATTTTATTCTTCCTTGGTTATTTCGCGGTATGAATGGGTGCATTATCCTGTTGAAAAATTGCAGCCCTTCCTGTTAACTCATGAACTGTATGCTGAAATGAATATAGATATGAATTTAGGGTTCTAATGTAAGTATTTGAATTGATTTTTTCATTTCCTTCTTTATTTTCATCACATAGTTTCCTCCCTTCTACTGCAAATCTCTCAGATGTCAGTTTGTACAATCTGGCAAAATGTGACAATATCAATAATAGTATGTTACTTAGATGCATTGATAGCATGCCGTATTAATACATGTATCGAAGTCATATAAATATTAATTAATTAATAAAAATTGTTTCGTTAGTATCGGCAATTTAATTAAAAAAAATTGTATTTAATAATAAAGTTTTTACATACCATTTAAAATTATATCCACCATTCTTTTTAGTTAGGGACTGTATATGTACCATATGATTTTATGAATAAAATGTATATAATGCTTTCTTGTAATAGTTCTGATCTCTAAATAAATCAGTCTTCTTTTGCGTTCATTATTTAAATAATTTATTTACATAACATGTTTATTACTCCATTTGCATAGAGAAAAAATATATGCAAACTATAAAAATTAACTTGTCAACCAATGTGTCTTTTTGTGTTTTTAAGTCCTTTCTATAATACATAGTTCTTTTTCTTCTGATAGTACTAAATATTTAGGTATAATAAAACACAAATAATTCCTTATTATAAACAAGAATAGATCTAATATTTATTAGTACCATAAAACTTTAAATGATAAGCTATTTAAAGTATTAAACTATTATTTTATTTGAATTGATTATTTGTCTATTATTAACTTTATAAAATATAGTAAAAGTATTATCATATGGTAAGTTTGCTAAAAAAAAAAAAAAAATAGGGTTCTAATTATTTTTTTTATCAGAATTCCATTTTCCTAGCAAACCTCCTATATACTAAGTCTTGATAATATTTCTTAGTAGAATTATATTCTTAAGATTGTATATTCTATTTACCTTATTTCTTTGAAGCTTAAAAGTAAACTTTAACAAACTAATACTATTTGAATAACATATATTGGATATCAGATTCTTTTTGAATCAAATCTAATTTGAACCTTTTACTTTTTTTTTTAATAATTAATAATTACAATAATTAGAATATTAAATCACATTATAAAAGTTAATATAATTCTAATCTTCAAATAATTTAAATGTTAAAGATCTGCATTGAAAAAAATCTATTAAAATTTTAATCTTCATTATTATTTAAAAAAAATTTATGGTGAGATTTAAAAAATAAGATTCCTACTATCCTTTATTACAAACTTTACAGAGATCCATGATAAATTCCAAAATTTCATATCTTTGAAGTTTTTTTTTTTAATAATTAGTTAACTAAATTTAAATTTTTTAAATTATTTTCTTTTTTAGTTTTCATAGTATACCAAGCTAAGGCCTTTACTATTTAACTTTTTTTCAAAGATTTTATTTTGTTTTTTTCTTTAAAGATATTTTTTTTTTTTTTTTTCTTCAAAGTTATTTGAACTATTATTAAAATTATTCAAAATGATATTTTTTTCTTCAAAGTTATTCAAAATGTCATTTTTTTTTTAAAGTTATTTAAATTATCATTTTTTTCTTAAAATTATTTAAAATAGCATTTTTTTCTTTAAAGTTATTTAAATTATCATTTTTTTCTTCAAAGTTATTTGAAATAACATTTTTTCTTAAAAGTATAATATTAATATATTTAAAACATATATTTTTAATAAAAATCAATTTTCCTTATTAAATCTTAATATATATATCATTTGATTAAAAAATTGATTAAAATTGTATTACATTCTTTAGTATAATACAATTGTGAATAACTATATAGTTGAGATTTATCTAGACCAATTTTATACTAATAAATAAGAGTGAATTTAAATAGTTCTTTGATGATCTGCAAAAAAATTTAAATAACATCAATATTTTAAAAGATATTAACCTGTTAAGATATAATAACAGAAAGCTAAAAACAAAATATTTTACTAAATCTTAAAATTTCACCTACTTTTTCATACTATGCTCCCTCATTTGATAAGTATTATCTTTGATCTTCTGTAGGAAAAACTATAATATCACTTAATCATCCTTTACCTTAGAATTCATCTGTAGTTCTTAAAAATTTTATTATATTTCAGATGAATTGTATTATAAACTTTAATACAAAAATCTTTACATTTTATCAAAAAATAAAGTTGTATTTAAAAATGCATCTAATATGAGATTATTTGTGAAAATATATTAATAAAATTTTAGTATGACAAATTTTTAGATTCTTTTAGAGATATTATTTTTAAGTAAAAATTATTTTTAGATAATATTTCTGAATCCTTCAATTTTATGATAAATAATCTTTCTGATAATAAAATTTAATTTTTTACATTTTATTTGCAGAAATCTGATATGAAAAATATTAGTTTATTTTTACTATAATTTTAAACTGAAATTTATTTAATATTTATATACCAATAGTATTTACTAATTACTGCATAACTTCACAGTTTGATAAATGGTAAGAATTCTTATAAAATATTTATGAAAGATTTCATAGGTTTGTATCAATAAACTATTTAAAATTTTATATTTACGAATTATAAAAATTAAACAAAAATAAAAGTAAAATACAAAATGATATTTTATGATTTTCAGTTAAAAAGTTTGAATTTCACTTGTATAGTAACGCTAGCTATGTAGTTTAGAAAAACTGCAGTTTAATATAAATGATGAAAAAAAAATATTCTTAAAGTTGGTATACAAATTAATAATTGCATCCTATTTTGATTGAAATTATTTAATTATTCTAGTTTTATATTTTTGATTATTAATTATAAATTAAATAATTCCATTTTTAATATTTAAAAGAAATTTAAAATATATATGAAGCTATTTTACTTGATTAAATACATCATCTAGAACTAGAACTTTTTATATATATAATGGATTATATATAAGAACTCTTGAGTAAATAATGTGAAAGTTGAATAATTGATAAATTTAATAATAGACTAAAAGCAATTCAAAAATTCTTTAAATTAAAAATCTTCAATAATAGTATTATCACTGTAAAACAACAAATAAGTATTGAATTTAATAAAATAATTTCATGATATTTAATGATTTATTTAATGATAATGATCATGTTAAAAAATAAAATTATAATAACAGTTATATATATATCTTCAAATAGGCTAACTACTGTATTTCTTTCTTTTATTTATATGTATTTAATAAATTATAAAAAGAAATTTTCAAAAAAAAAACATAAATAAATTTAAGGTAATGATAATAAAATTCTTTTTATAAATTATATGATTTTATTAATTAGTATATTTATTCACTTTGATAGAATTTGATTATAATATGAAATCATAAATTTGTAAATATATATTTTCTTAATTTAATCCAAGTGGATTGATTACGTTTACTAAAACTACATTCTTGAAGATATTATAAATAAGATAATATTTTTTATCAGTTTTGTGTTTGATTATTTATCAATAATCTGACACTATAATTATATTAATATTAATAATTACTTAACTTAGATTTATCAAAAAGCATTAATAGAAACTATTATTCATACCAAAATAAGAAAGTATAAAACATTGTCAGGTAATTTTCAAAATTTATATTTATCATCATTTAAAAAATATTTGTAAGTTTTCTGATGATTAAAAATCATAGTTTCTTTGCAAATTAAAGGAATTAAAATCTACTCTTAACAATTAATACTTTTCTTAATAATGCATTTATAATATCTCTAATTATAATAAAATTTTATGCAACTATATAATCTATAATATTAAAATTAATAAACATTATACATATAATAATACTTTATAATTTATTGATATTGTTTTTGCGATAGATGCAAAAAAAACTATTAATTATAATATAAATCAAAAAATATGTTTTGAAAAAGTAATTATATAATTGTTATTATTGTATTTAAATTTTTTATTTTATTATAAAATGACTTTTATATTTTTAAAATTAGATATTACTATTAAAAGAAATATTTATCAACAGTTTATATAAATTCACTTTTATAATAATAAAATGATATGATTATGAACTAAACAAAAGTAATTATGAAGTATTGAAAATTTATAAATATTCTTGACTATTAATATTAAAGAATTATAATGTAATACTATTAGATTTCATAATAAAAACTATTCATATAATACCAAAATTTTATAAAATAATCAGTTTTTAGTAAATAGATATTAATCACTATATAATTTATGGTTTATTAAGTGTTTTTTACTTAAAAATATACAATTATTTTAATGAATCCAGTAAGTTATCAATAAAGCAATTATTTAAATACCTTATTTACTGTTAAGATTCGTAAAAATTACAAGTTAACATTACCTTTACTTAATAAAATTAGTTAATTCATTAATAAAATTTATTAATAAATTAATAAATTTATCAGAATAGTTAATAAAATTTATTAATTTATTAGTAAAAATTTATTATAAATTGTTAATGAATTTGTTAACTATTAATGTTTTTATTGATTTACTAATAAATTTCATTTTGAATTATTAACAAATCATGTTAATAAATTATTAACTATAAAAATAAATCAATAAATTTTAATTGAATAATATTGATTAATTATATATTGAACTAATTGATAACTAATTATTAATTAAATAGATGAAATAAACATAAAGTTTCATAATTTTCAAAATATATATAATCAAATTAGAAATCAATTAATATTATTTTACCTTTTAATAATTAATTGATATTAACAGATTAATATCTGATTGAAAGTGTTTCCAATTGATTGCTGATAAAAAATAAGTAACAATCAAAACGTTATCAATTAATCAGTATTTTAAACTATATAAATAAATGAAAAAATTGTTAGAAAAATCAGATTCTATTGTTTTTTTAACTAAACTTAATTCTTATTCATTTTAATTTAATATTATCATAAATTGAAATGTAAATCTAAATTTTTTAACAATCTTTTCAAGTATTATAATAGAACCTCAATCATAGGTTATACTAGAATTTTACCTAAAGATACAATCTAAACTTATTTTTATATTTTATATAAATTTTTTTAACTATTGATTTAATTTAAATGAAATTTTTTTATTTTAAAAAGTTATTAAAAGTTACAAATTAAAAAAAATTAATCAAATTAGATATATTAATAGTAAAATATTTATAAAAAACTGATTTTTAATATCTAAAAAGTGATAATTTACTAAATTTACATTTATGTTCAAAATTAAGATAAAAATTTATAAGTAAATTATATATATATATAATTATAAAAATTTTTATATCCCCTTAATAGTTTTACAGGTAAATTTGCCTGTAATTTTGAAAATTAATAATTGATCGCTAAAAAAAAAGGATCATCTGACATCTGAGCCAATTATTTATTAATATAAATTAGTTATTTTTGTCAAGATCTATTAATCCATTAATAATATTTGAATATTTAATCATAAATA
>CAMKVN010001683.1:0-17068 GCA_946474995.1 Funneliformis geosporum
TCAACAACAAAAAGCCACAAAATGCAATATCAAAATGTCTTAAAAATAATAATGAAAATTTTGGCAAACTTTTAATTACATTATACCAACAACTAGTGATTGAATTTTTGTGATCAATAATTTATTGAAATCATCTTATCAAAACGCATCTAATCGCAATATTTTTATATCATTTGCATTAATGAATAAGACAGTATTCGCAAAAGTCTCTAATCAATAAAATGCCAATATTTATTCGTCTATTGATGCAAAAGATATGAAATTCATGGCTTAGCTGCATCTTGATATAGTGATTTCAATGAATCATATATCGTGAAAATCAAATCACTGGTTCTTATGATAATGCTATTTAACTTTTTGCCAAAAATTACAATTTTATCAATTGTTGTATGTACAAATATCACAACGATTCAATAACCAGTGATTGAATTTTCAAGAGTTTTGATTCCTTGGAATTGTCTTATTGAGTCGCAGCTAATTCAAGAATTTCATGTCTTTTGCATCAATAAGCGAAAAGATATTGGCATTTAACTGTTTAGAGACTTTTATGAATACCGTTCTATCTATTAAGGCAAATTACGTAAAATTTCATGGAATTGATGTGTCTCAATCAAACGATTCCAATAAATTATAGATCATTAAAATCTAATTACAGATTGCTAAGATAATGCTATTTAACTTTTTGCCAAAAATTACAATTTTAAACAATTTTATCAATTTTTGCATGTACAAATATCACAATGATTCAATAACCAGTGATTGAATTTTTAAGATTTTTGATTCCTTGGAATTGTCTCAATAAGTCGCAGCTAATTCAAGAATTTCATGTCTTTTACATCAATAGGCGAAAAGATATTGGCATTTAACTGTTTGAAAACTTAACTGTTTGGAGACTTTTGTGAATATTGTCCTATCTATTAAGGCAAATGACGTAAATTTCATAAAATAGATGCGTCTCAATAAGCCGATTCTAATAAATCATAGATCATTAAAATCTAATCACTGGTTACTGAGATAATGTGATTTAAATTCTTGCTAGAAATTACAATTTTGAACAATTTCATCAATTTTTACATGTACAAATATCACGACGTTTCAATAACCAGTAATTGGATTTTCATGATCTATGATTCATTGGAATTGTCTCATCGATTCACATCTTATTTATGAATTGCAGGTCTTTTTCATTAATGGATGAGAAGTTATTGGCATTTTACTGTTTAGAGAAATTTGCAAATAACATTTTATCTATCGATGCAAACGATATGAAAATAGTGCGATTAGATGCATCTTAATATGGTGATTCAAATGAATCATAGACCATTAAAATTCAATCACTGGTTGTTATGATAATGTAGTTTAAAGATCATGTTTTGGAGCTGTCCGAACACTTTTGGCAGGTTGGTGTATATAAGGTAAGATATATTAAACATTTATAATATATAAGAAATATTGAACATATCTGTTATGTGTAGGATTGAAATTATTTCAAAAATTAAAATTGAAAGTTTAAGTAGTTAATTGATTTTTAAAATGATTAATCAGCTAAAAATAATTTTTGATTTTAGTTTTGCAAATTAAAAATTGGTAAAATTAGTATTAATTTTTTTTTATTTTTAAGTATAAAACAATTATAAAACTTTATAAAATAATATTTAAACAATATTTGTATTATAATCTTTATTTATTAAAAAATAAAAGCTAAAGATGTTAAAAATAAATTAATCAAATATTTATATTTTACAAGTTATAAGTTGTTACATAACATATTTTTAATATTAAGATTATACACAAATAATGATTACTTAAAATAAATTGCTTATTTAAGAATTTGATACACAAAAATAAAAACCTTCAAGAAGTTTTTTATACAGAATACTAATAATAAAATGAATTAGTTTTACTATTATCAATTGTTTAAAATTTTAAGATTTTATTATTTGATATGTAATAAACTGGTAATTCTGTTAGAAAAACCAATTTGTTATAAAATTTTACTATTTTCTCTATAAAAAACATTCTATTTTTTATTATGAATTAATATAAAATTATAAATTTAAAGTTAATTATATCTAAAATTTATTATTGAGAGATTTATTATAAAGAGAGTTGACTGTATTTATTTACTTGATCTATTGATTTTATGTAAATGATTTTTATTTATTAATCAGACTAATAAAAATCAATTTAAAGTTATTATTATTAAATAATTTTGTTAAGTTTGAAATTTAAGATTGTTATTACAATTAACTTTTAACTTTAGCAATTTTCTAATTGATTCTTAATTCTAGTTATGTAAATAAATTATATAAGTATAATATTTACAAAAAAATGTAAAAATTAAATTAATAAACTTTTACTTTTAATTAATCCTATATAATGTATTGCCATTAGTTATTCTTAATTATTATTTTCATAATTAGTTTCGTTATATAAATGTTATGATATTAATATAAGATTAACTTATAAAAACATATTTTTTTTTGACTTGCTAAGAATTGATTAAATGCAAATTATAACTTTAATTATTGATTATTATGAAAAATAAAAGAATATATATCAGATACCAGTATGTAAATCTAAGTTAAAAATTATATGCACAAGTTTATAAATTTATTACTAAATTAAAAAATTATAACAATTTATTATATAAAATTCCTTTTTTGTAATAATTTGTATACATTTTATATTGTATATGTGACACAAAAAATTAATGCAATGTGTATATGTATATATTATGTATATAGATTTTACACACTATCATTAATATTATATATATAATTTTATATTACTTTGTAAGTTTTTTAGCATTTATTTTAGTAAGAAAATATCAAAGAAGCAATTATTATCTATTAGGATTAGGCATAATCAAAATTGCTTTTAATTATAAAATTCAAAATTTAAAGATTACCAAAATCTTTAAAACTTTTTGATTATGTATAATCATTTTATTTATTAATATTAAAAAGATTATTTTTAAAGATAATTATTTTTATCTTTAAAGTTTTGTTAAGGCAAAAAAGAAAATGATTATTAATAAAAAAATCCAATATAAAATAAAATTTTAATCATATATTCAAAGTAAGATTTATGTAAAAATTTCAATTTTAACAGAAAATATCTTGATTATTTTGAGAATTTATAAATATAATATATAATCAAAAACTTAATATAGAAATTTTTTATTATTAATTATTAAAAACCATTTTAATATTATTCTTAATTAAATTTGTTACATTAAATTCTATATTCATTTCGCATGCTTTCAAGAACTCTTTTATGTTTATTAGCAATAACATCACTAAAATACCAACAAATTTTCTTTGAAGATATAAGGATTATGTGTTTTCGCAATTTTTCATCAATTTCGGAAGGAACAGTATCTGTAATAATGAGAAGGATGAATCTATAATTATTATTGTCATTTACTACCTTCTGAATCTGAATAAAATTCATAATTAGTTTTATATCTTTTAATTATTATTATAAACAATAAAATTAGTATCTTTTGAATTTCATTTCTAATTATTGATTGAGTTAATGAGGTAACTATAAATCTTTTATTCTGTCCCATAAGAATTAGATGCTTTGGAAGGTCATCATCAATCTCCATATTGTCATTATCATCATTTTTATATATAAGGTTTTGTGAAAGATTATCATTACTTTGAGATCTTAGGTATGGAAGATCAGGAATTTTGGATAAAAAAGTTGGAATGTTCTTGCTATTAAAAAATGTTACAGCCCAATCTATAGATAGAGCTTTAGGTTTGTTGATTATTGAAACAAAATCTTTATAATCCTTTTCTTCAGCTATTCTCTTTGCATAGCTGATGAAATTTTTTGAAGTTAATGATTTTGATACATAGTGAACTATACAATTTCCTAAAGAGATATTAACATGAATTTTATGCAATGATACATCAGCATCTGATATTGCAGAATAGCTTCCAATAAGTTCTACAAGTCCAACTTGTTCATATTTTAATGATCTTAGCAATATACACGAAATAATAGTATATTTATACTTAAACGTTTTGCATCTTCAGGAGTCAATTCTTTCGACCCCACTCATTAATCAAGGACAATATTGGGCAATCCATTTCTTTTGTCACATATTGAGATATCAAATGCAAATATATGAATGGTAAATGAAGATACAGCCCTGGACAAACTCCACCAACTTTGGCAACTTTTGATGGAAGGAACTCTCTTGAGGATATATCTACTTCTTCACGAATAAAAACCAACCCTTTTTTTACTAACTCATTTACTATTGTATTTCTAATGACTGTTCTCAACAAAACAGGCTTGTTGATAATAGCATAACCATAAACAAGTGGGTATAAATTTTCTTCTAATAATAACATGACTGTTTTAAGTGGACCATCTATCTTATGGAAGTGTAAAGATATCATTCAAAAGATTCTAAACCATGTATTTGAATTAGCAACTGAGAGGGTTTTGTATGCATCTTCGATATTTAAGGGTGAATCATAGAATTTATAAGGAATTAGATCTTTATGATGATGAAATAATGCAGCATAATGTAAGAGCATTTGCAATAGTCTTGGAGGTCCTTCAATATCCTTCAGAACATTTTGAACTGAAGGATTTCCCCTAAGTGAGAGTTTGTCCACAAACAATTCATCCAAGATTTCCATATAATGATTGACCCGAAGTAATGGTAATTGAATCCATTTATAACTAGTTCCATTGGTATTGACTGATTGTTCAAGTAGAGTAACATCAAGTTCTGATAATGTTGGCAGAAAGAGTATTTTATTGTTTTTCATTTGCAGAGATGTAAATTTTGAAATCACTTGTCGCAATTGTTCTTCTTATAGAATTTGTGTTTCATCCATATGTATCAGGAATATGATTGGTAGTTCCTTGTCTGTTGATTCCAATTCATAGAGTATATTTGCTACTCTCTCAAATGGATCTGAATGTTTAAGTACACTTTGATAGGTGTTATCACGTGTTCACAATACTTAATTACTAAATAACAATTTTCTCCAAATAGTACACATACCTTTGGATTTCTTTTAAAGTTTCATTATCAATTGACCCAACTCGGTTCATGTATGCCATGATCAACATTTCAGTAAGGTTTTCTAAGCAAATCTGGTCATTCTTGAACAATAAATTATTAACTTCTATGTAAAGTACTAAGTTTCTCTGATAAATTTTCTGCAGACATTCTCTGAATCATATAAAGACATAAGAGAGGGATTAAGAAAAGAAAAGAGAATAGGAAGCCAGTTAATAAATAAAATGAATTAAACCTAGCCTTCTGCTCATCAGTAGTTTCATTGTTAGGATGTGGACTGTTAGCATAATCCACACGATAATTCATCCACCTCACAATTTCATTTAAAAATCTTGTCTTTCCAATACCACTGGCCCCTCCTATCACTGGAATTATGAGACTCTTTTTGTAGTCATGCTTTGAATATGCACCTTTTGTGTGGTAGGTTTGCCAAATTTCAAATGCATTCAGTACTAATTCCCTGTATAATCTCATCTGTTCCTCACGTTCAACAAATTTGAATCTATTTCCAACTTCTTGTACAGTAGTAACTGTTGATGTAGTGAATGATATGTTCTCATTTGAAACATGTGGTGGAGTTGAACAAGGTGAATTCACATAGGACTTTATTTTCTTTATGATATCTAGAAATAAATTGTTGAGAAAAACATAACCTGCAAAAAAAAAACTCTAACAAAAACTTACCTTCATAATTTTTTTGAACATCGTTATCTATATGGATCCTCTCATTCTCTGCATATTAGACAAAAAGCAAGGATAAATAAATAAAAATGTGGTAAGAAACTGAAAGCATAACAATTTCCATAGTGTAAACTAGTCGAATATATAAATGTTCCCACAATAAATAAATAAATAAACGAAATTGAAACGAATGGAAAATAATTTTTTGTAAAATGATGAGAAAAAAAAAGAAAGTCAATATAGCCAACAGATAATTTATTATGGTTACAATGGCCTTTCTCACTCAAAAAAAAATAAATAAACTAATAAAAAATTATTTTTTGTATATTTTTTATGCAAGCTGGCATTGCTTGGAGCAAAAGGCACCGAAGAGAGAAGCAGTATAAGCTTGGAAATAACGGTTATAAAGTCAAACTAAATATAAAGCATGAAAGAACCTACATTGGATATTTAATTCGTTGATAAAGTCTGCGATTCTCTTTGCAGGTCCTGGTTGTTTGATATTTAATTCATTGATAAAGTCTGCGATTCTCTTTGCAGGTCCTGGTTGCAGTCCATATCGTTCCAACTCAACTTGTTTCAAACTTAGAAAATCATAACCAGCGACTTCCTTATTACGAAGGACATTAAAATGAGTTTCGCTTAATTGTAATTTTTTTTGTTCTCGTAAGAAAGCGATAAGAGTCTCCGTATCAAATTCTTCTATAATTTCAATCGAGGGAACGGACATTTTTTTAAATTAGTGATTATAAACAGGTATTCAATTTTTGAAATTCATGTAACTCTAGTTGAGATTTCCCCCAATTTGTACAAACTAATTATTTTACCTATGTCGGGAAAATTTTTTCTGATTTACCAAACGCCCAGACGCGTATTTTTATATCGCTCAGTCCTACAAGTAATCTTTACCCTAGTTAATAAATAATTCTCGAATGTTGTCAGAATCACAGTGGTAAATATATATTTGTCACTAATTAATAATAATGCAAGCATTCTAATATTTTTTCCAGTGGAGTGTGGTTACATGGGAACAGTTTTATTCCAAAAATTGTTCCAATCAAAGAAGTCGTCACATCGTGATTTGGGAAAAGAACTGAACGTTAATAGAGAACTTGGAATCAAAATCGAGAAGGCGTTAGAGTTGAAGCTCCAATTTTCGAAATTGAAGGTAACAGAAATGTGAAAATATTAACGAGAATAGTAAGTGTGTCTTTTCGTACACAGGGAAGAAGGGAGTGTTTGTCACACCTCTGCGACGTGCACATCTTGCTATGAGATTCTTTGATTAAGGTCTGTTGATTCTAGAGGAGGAATCGGCTACCTACTTTCCTTATGTTAAGAATATTTACTCTCACATCACACTTTGCAATAGTTGCAAATTGAATTAATAATGAGACATAGTAAATCATATGATCCGTAATGTGATTTTACTGGAAACGTTCCCATATTATTAATAACAAATTATTTTAAAAATATTAAATTTGGCTTTTATAAAGAAATATTTTTTATCAAAAAACTTTTATTTTATTAATAAAAAAATTATTGAAGAAATAAGGATGAAGGTGTGATAAAATTTGAGTAAGTTATTTTATTTTCACGTGATTCCGACAAAAAACACGTTTATTTTTTTATTTGATTGGCGTAAGTATAGAAAAAAATTGCTCAAAAGAAAAAAAAAATACATTGCGAAGTAACAACTACATTGCAAATAATTCATAATCATTAATTTTAAAAGTTTTCAACATTCTTTTGAATTCACTAATTCCGATTTGAACATTTTCTTCTTGAGCAGGTTGAATTGTTTGATTACTACTGCTTTTAGCTCCAATAAAAATGGGTATATTATAAGTTATAACAATATCGGTATCATATTTTGGGAGTCTAAATACTGCCAAATAAACGTTCACTAAATTACGAGCATCTGGATCTGTTTCGTTAAACTTTGCTACAGACTGTCTTCCTGTACAAAAATACATTTGTGTGTCAGGTCTAAATAAGTAAAGGTGAAGATTATTTAAGGTTGTAAATAGGGAGAAAAATGTAACAAAAGTGAAGATTTACTTACGGAAGGGTTGGAACTTCTTGTGAGGTTAATTGAGTAATTTGATGTATAGTACTTAAGTCTTCTGCATCATTATCGTTAGCAACAGATTCAAAATGATACCTAAAAAAATTATGAAATAAATTTGATTGTAATACTTTTGTTTTTAATAATTAATCTAATTGCTCAAACCTTGCAGCATCTTCATTTGAAGCTTGATGAATGAATTGTAGTATTTCAATGATAATACTTTGATCCGCTTTCAAATCTGCGAAAACTTCTTGGTTATCCGGTACATCTCTTATATTACTAATTCAAATTGATTCGAATTAACAAAAGACGTACGAATAAATTCAAATGATGATAATGATAAATATATATTATTTACCTGACATCCACAAAGGAAGGAGGAATATACATGGAAATAGCGCCACCAAATAATTCTCTAGACATCCTGATTCTGATTTTCAACAAACCGTGAATACCTTGTCTATTTATAATGGTTTTCGTAACTCACGTTTTTCGCAGTTCCGGACTTTTTTTGCGGCTTGCTGCGGGTCTAAACTACGGATAATAAAACTGTTTGTTTCAATGAGTTAAAATTTTGATTGGCCGACATATGGTGCTTATCTACCTTTGTTCGAATGAAAGAGGCGAATGATAAATTCCGAGCCGTTAAAATTTCATACTAAAATATGAACTAAAATAATGATGGATAGTTATTTATGAATATTTAAAATAGCCAAATGGCGCAGCAACATCAAAAAAATTGAAAAGGTTCGAAAATTGTGTGTCAGTTTTTAAAAACGGGAAGCCCTAAAAATTCATAGTATGTGCTAAAGAACTTAATTATTTTGAGAAAATTCGACGGCACAATAGAATTCTACGCGTTGAAATGATTAATTTTTGTTATAGTAAACTCGATCTGCAGATCAGCCAACATTAAATCAATTGTTGATCCAATTATTTTTTTCATTTTCTTCGTTCAATATGTCGGAAACCTTCGTTGCAAAAACTTTAATGCTAACGCCTTACAAAGTTTCTTTGCTGATTTTAATCGAAGCATACTGGGAGATATTAAAGACAGATTCGTCGAGATTGGACTTACTCGAGCCATTGCTATGCTTTCTTATAGAAAAGATATTGGTAATTATCACAACATTAACTTTTGTTCGTATAATTAAATAAATAATACTTGAATTTTCATAGAATGAACAACGATTTCCAGAGCCTACATTGAAAGAGTTTTGTGAAGAACTTTGCAAAGTATCAGAAGATATGTCAATTAATTTTAAAGAAAGATTATTGGCAAAAGTAATTGAAGTTTGACGCGTCCTTTTCAATTTTTTTGATAATCGCTAATGCAATTCTAATTGTAGCTAGTTGATATTGTCACCCCCAATGAACTCATTTTATTAATTAAAGGTATTTTAAAATTTTTATTCGTTGTTAAATTTAACTCATAATTTTACGCGTTTTTTTTTTTCACATTTAGAAATGAAAAGGCTATTTAGCTCTGAAGACGACTCTGTTAGTATTTGAATTTATATTTTTTATTTTTTATTTTTTTTTTTTGTTTCAAATATTCATTTTCTGTTCAATATTTCATTTTAGGAGCTTTCCCTGGTATGTTTCAATTTTATTATAATTTTCCTATAATCTGAATACGACCTTATATTCAATTTATTTTCAATTTAGAGAAAATATAGCTTATTGGGAATTTTTGTTCGGCGTTGTATCCTCGAAATGAACAAACTGATGTTTGATGATATGAGTCGATTATATAGTGCTTTCATCGAATACAGAGAAAATGTGGTTAAACCTATAGTAGAACAAAGAAACGTACACATGAAAGGTGTTCCCTTCGATGTTACAGAAATGACAGAATTTGCTCAACGTTTTCATATGCATAGACAAGGTATTGTGCAATTATAAATCTTTTTGTTAAATATTTAAGTTATTTCTTATTATGACTTTATATTTTTTTATTATAATTAGAGTTGATTCCTAAAAACGATGCGGAATCCTTTTCACAGTATATTATTACCCAACTTCACAGTATGAAATAGTTTTAATGGGATTTTTTATTTTTATTAAAATAATTAACATCATCTATTTATCTGAATAATCTAATTTTGATAGAATATGGTAGAATTTTACCTTTAGAATTTGAAGAGAAACTTCGAGAAATACACAAGCGAATTCCAGAAATGTCATCAATATATTATATAGAGTTAGTATCACAATGATCTGGTAAAACGTGCTTGTTGTACTTCAATTTATAACATATATGATTTTCTAGATTTATAAAGTGCATCCTAACCGGAGAATATGAAGGAGCTTTGGTCAACTTTTACAAGTATTCAAATTTTTGCCCTGATGATTCAGAAAATAGGTTGTGACCTTAAGAATTTTATATAATTAGTTTAGTTATTGAATTTAGAACTTAGGAAATCTTTTATTTCTATCATAGGGGTTGGTATCAGTATGTTTTATTAAATTTAGTGGTACTCCACGCCAAATTTGGACATAAAGAACAAGCAATATTGGTTTGTATTTAATTTTTATGTATGAATTTAAAATACCGTTCTAATTCTGATTCAAATTAATAATAGGCCATCCGAGAAGCAATCGAAATTGCTCGTGAAAACAATGATCAAGAGTGCCTTCGCCTTGCTTTAAGGTAGCATTCTTTATATTATTAATTCTTAATTTGTCTTATTACATTTTTACATGATAATTTTTTTTGAAATCTAGTTGGTTGTATCGATTAAAATCATCCGATCCGTCAACAGAAACTCAAACTAGTGCATCCGAACAACAAATGTTGGAATCACTCATAAGCAAAACAAAACACTCGAATTTTATGTACTTGCAAGCTCTCGGAGAACTAGGCAAATCACAACGACAAATTCAACAGGTAATAGAGTTTTTTTTTATTGAAAATTTTTCTTGGAGAATTTTTTTTCTTTTTTTTTAAAAAACAAAATCTTTATATGTAGGGATCTCCACCAACTGAAGTATTCGAATCATTACTTCGGAGTTCTGTTTTGAAAATGAATTATCCATTTAAAACAATGCAATTTCAAGGACACTTGTTGAATGCTGGTATTTGGCAAACTTATGGTATTCATTTTATCCGTTTGATAATATCCTAATTTTGAATTATGATTATTGGCGTATTTGTGATTGAATTTTTGTGGATTTGTAGGTAGCGAGACATTAGCAAATTTATTTACTCATGGAGTAATCAATAATCCAGATCCTAGTCCAGAGGACCGTGTGGTTGCTATATGCCAACTTGCAGATAATGTAAATATATTTATTTATTATTTCGACGTTTCAATTGTATACTTATTCTAATTACAAACGAAATTTTGCCTTTAATAATATCAGCATATCTCGCATGGTAATTATATGAATGCTTTCGAAATCCTTGCAAAGTCAAAGGCACATTTCGATGGTATAAGAAGAGCAATGTCGCAATGGGTTTTTTGCTTTGAAAAATTAATGTATCAAAAGAGTCTTAATAGGTGAAATATATTCTTGATTATTTAAATTTGTTGCATCTGGCATAATTAATTCGTTTAATATAATAGGGATGAAAATTTCAATATTGGAGCCATCGAACATCAAATTCGCGCCTGTTGTCAAGATAACGATCTTTTCCGTGCAGATTTTGAATTTAATCGAGCACTTTATCTAGCAAAGACTGATCGACCGGATGAGGTAAACGTTTTATGTTTCAAATGTATGACATTGTAATATTAATTCAGATTTTTCACTTTAAATTTTAGGGTGAGGACGTACTACACAAATTAATCGAACAGAGTTGCAGAATAGATAACCAGAACCAAATGTTGGTAGCAAACTATTTGCTCAAAATTGCTGAAATTCGCATAGTATGTTTATTTGAATTATACTTGAATTTATTATAATTGAGGAATAATATTAATTTTCTTCGATTTGCTTTATAGGAGGCGAAAGATTCTACTTCTGCCCTCCCTTATGTTTTAAGTTCCCTTTGCTTAAGTGAACGGTTTCATTATCAAAGTAGTTATTTTCTTGCTATTATACGACTCGCGCAGATATTACTTAATTTTGAATTGGCTGGTAGGGCAAAATCGATGATTGAGCAAATTATGCCAATGGTATGTTGTAAAATCAATTCAGTTTCGATGAAGAAGATCAAAATTCTCAGATTCATCAGAATTTTAACATTTTTTAGATCCTTGCGGAACATTCGCTTCATCTGCAGTCAATTGCACAATACATATATGCACAGTGCTTGATTGCATGCATTAATCAAGATTTTCAAGGTTTAAAATTTTATACTTTTCAATAAATTTTGTCTTAAAAAATTTTTTTATTTACTATGATAAATTTTACATAGCAAATCGAAAACAAACTATCAATTGGCAAGATATATTAGGTGCACTTGACGCTTCGCGAATAGGATTCACATATTTAGAATCTATTTCAGAATTGCTTAATGTACTTCAATTAATGTCGTATGTTTACAACGTCAAAGGTGACTTTATTATGAGAAATAAGCGTGCGGAAGAATTTAAAAATTTAATATTACTACAAGAGAAAAATAACAAAAAGCAGCCGGATTGGAATTTAACATATTATTCTCGTTGTATAAAAGAAAGTCAATTACAATAAAGTCAATAATATATATAGTACACGTTAAAATCGTTAGTCATCACATTTTTTCCTTCCATATATTTATTTATTTAATTTCTTATTCCATAATTTTTCATCAATAATGTAAAAAAGAATGTGTAGTATTAATTAATAACTTTAAGAAATGCTTCATTAAATTCATTATACTGTAACAATTAATGACTAATCTTAAAAATTTTTTTTATCTAATTAAATCATAAAATTATTATATATTTATAAAATTAATTTGAAATTTTTATAAAAGTAAATCAAAGAAAATTTATAATAAGCCTTTGCAAAAGAAATTTTTATTTTTATTTTATTTTTTTTATTAACAGTCATAGTGAGTGGTTTCTGCATAGCACTAAGGCCTTTTTGGCAATTCACACTAAGGACTGATCCAGATTTTGCCAATGATACTTGGAATTAAGCACTTAAGAAAGTTTTGATACCTCTCACTGATTACTAACAATTCAGAACCACATATCACTATATGACTAAGAAATTCTATCAGTATTATTTTTATCTAACTAATGCTGTAAGGTTCATAGAAATATTATCACAAAATTTGCTCAAATAGTAAACTAGCAAGATGATGATCTAGCCATATTAACAAATATCTTAGGAATTGAACCTAACCTCAGATCTAATGATATACTCAATTAAATAATGTTATAGCATATAATGCAATCTATTATCACTATTGATCTAATCTACTAATTTTTTAATTAATCACTTTCTTAAACTTTTATTAAGGGTTCCTATATCTATTATAAACCAATCAGTGAAGACCAAGTTTTTATCAATCCTTGGTTTCATTTGCATTCCCAAATTTTCTTTTGAAGATTCATTTGTTAATTTAAGAAATCCAGCTAAATTTCAAATTAATAAATTAAAATTTTTAGAAAAAAAAGTTTCATTATTTCTATTAACAATTTTTGATAAAATTTATCAAAATTTAGGAAATACAAAGCAAATTAATAATAATAAATATCCAAATTTTTATCTTTCAAGTTTTGACATAGAAGTAGATGTAAAAGTGTTTCTTCTAGGTTGAAATACTCAAAGAAGACCTACTAATAATAAATTTTGTGATGCAGATAATTGTTTATTATCAAATAAGATAGATTTATTTAATAGAATTATTTTAATTTATGAACATAATTTTCATCAAGAATGCTTAAGTACTTTATTTGATGAAAAATGTATTTATTGTTTTAATTATCTTTCATCTAAAATAGAAAAAAATATTAATAGTTTAAATAAAAAATTATTTGCACCTTTAAAAGAAAATGAAATTCTCTTATTTGAAGATGAAAATAATGAAAATAATGAAAATAATGATGAAACTATAGAAGATATATTAGAAAGAACAGAATATAATATAGAAAATCAATATAATATAATGTATTAATAATGGCTTAATTATGATAGCATATAATTTTTACAAATAAAATTTTAATTTAATAAATTTAATTAATAATTATAAAATTAAATTGTAAAAGTTGTTACTAGTAAAATTTACTTAATATTAATTCAATTTTAATAAAATTTAATATTAAAATACTACATAAAGATATATATTTATATGTAAAAATTTAGTATATATTATTATATAGAATATTTCAATCAGAGCTAATTTACTTAAATAATAAACTGATTTTAGCACTTTATTGCAATCGGTTTCCCTTAGTAAAAGGTACCCAATATTAATTCAATTTTGATAAAAATTGATTTTATAAAATATTGTAATAATATTTAAATATATATAAAATTTTAATGTATATTATTATATAGAATTTTCCAATCAGAGCTAATTAACTTAAAATAAAATCATTTTTATAGTGTTTATTATATGTGATAAAATGATCGACAAATAATCAGCAAAATGATCAGTAAAATGTGATAAATTAAGCATGACCTCTTTGCTATCACGAAAAAAATCTAAGAATTTAACATAAAAAACATGTCTGTTCAAGAACAATTACGGTTTAGCCTGCGAACAAAATAAAAATCCCCTCTTATCAAATTTATTTCTCTCTTTGTTACCCACACCCCTATCCACATAAAATTGTTAAAATAGTCTAAACTGTATTGTTTTTTGTTAAAATATTTTTTTTCACTTCTTTTTGGCATATTTTTTCTTTTTTTCTCTTTTTCTCAAATTGCCTATAAAAAAATAGGCATCAAGTATATTCTAACTAGCAATCAGGATTGACACACTTTGAATAAAAAATCTCATATGATAACACTTCCCTTCCTTTCTAAATGGCAATTTTCTTTATGATTAGCTGATAACCTCTTATCAGATTTCTGACATACAAAGATCACGGAATACTACGTAATATTTTTCAGACTTATTTAACTGGGTGGTAAACCTTATTCTTTGTTGAGGATAAGTTTTTAACTTTAAAAGTATATGTCTAAAGAGCCTCTATTGGAACTTAATGATTTGGACGCTCTTATGATAGGTGATTACTATAATCTGAAATTAACTAGACATTTTAACTAGGAACTAAATAGAGTCATTTATTTTTAATACTTTTTATATGTACCTATTTTCTTTCTTTGTGATAGTTTGGTGAGCAGTTATTATTTTATACTTGGGATCTAAAGATATATAAAATACTCATTGTTATAATTACTGCTTATTTTTTGATAGTGATGAAATTTAATTAAATTTTTTTTTGAGTTGCATTATCTTGTAAGCAAATTTCGCATCTTGCTAGGTTAATATCCTTTTTTGGCTTGATGGAGTTGTTAGACAATGTCTGGTAAAACTTAGTTTAATCCTAGTTATTACTCAGAGTTAGTATCTTTAATTTGCATAGTCTTCTTGTATGTAATTCTATTATTTACTTGTTTGTAATAAAGTTTAAGATGCATTACTGCATTGAATTTAACTTTGAAAACATAAATTCTTTAAAGAAAAAGTTTTTTAAAAAAAAAAAATAATAATCTCTTTATTGATGCTACTGTTAAACTCTAATAACAATCTGATTTTGACAACAATTCTAAAGAAACTGAAAAAACTGAAGTGATTTTGAATTCTCTTCTCTACTCAGGTCTTGTAAAATACAACACACTGCTAGTCTATCTAAAGAAATAGACTTCAAAGAATTTTCTACTTCTACCTTCCTTAACTCCTATTTTTCTTACTGAACCTATTTTAACTCCTATTTTTTCAGTTAATAATGATACTAATAATAAATTTATTAATGATTTCTAACATTCACCTAATAATAGAGAAAACTCTAACAAACCAACTAAAAATGATATGAATATAGATAATACTGATATTCTTTCTCTTTTTATTGATAAAAATACTTTTCTTTTATTAAAATTCCTAACTACTCTGCTGCTTTCTCTTTTGCTACAGTACCTGGCAAAAACACTTGAGAAAAGATTGATAATCTTGATCAATATTTTTCATTTAATCAATCATATGCAGAAGCTAAAACTTCTATTGTTCGTAGTTTTTGTGAATGCATTATCAATACAGTCAACCCTTGATATAATGAATTTTATGTCCTGAACTTCAACTTCGCTATAGAGCTATAGTGAATTTTTTAAAGAATTTGATTGGCTAGTTCGTTATAACGAGGGTAAATTTAATATAGTTGTCCAAAAAATTCGTTATATAAAAATTCGCTATAGAGAGGTATGACTGTATCTATTTTGATAATAAAGATAGTCTTAAAAAAGCTATAAAGAACTAATCACCATACTTAATAACCTTATCTTTGATGCATTCTATCTCAAAAAAAAAAAATCTTGATCTTTCTAAAAAATATCAAACTAAAGCTAACTGTATCATAAAAGTCTCTAATATTTTACTCAATATTAAATCTTACATTATTTCAAATATTTTTTTTAAATTTGAAACAAATGAAAGGATTGATCTCAGTCTCAATAAAAAATAATAACATGTATATATGTATTCAAAAATCCTACAAGTGTCATATCATTTTATGATGATACCTAATCTATTATGATAATCAATAATAGCATTTGTATTTCTCCCCTTAATTTATCTGATCAATAATTAGATGATAAACAAACAGTATTGCCTAAAACTATCTGGCTTTTCTTATAGATTTACTACACATAATCTTTTACTAATTTTTACGTAAATTAAAGCAAAAACTTGTATCATCTCTAAAGATAAAAATTATAATCCAATCAACATGGCTTTTTTAATTTTTTTTTAATGAAAATGATATTATTTAACATCTATTTTCCTACTTTCAAGTTTCAAGGCTGTATTCTTTACTAGACAGATCCTGACTCTCTCGTATATTTCAATTATAATAATCCTAATCATGCTATTAAGATTGTAATTTTAGATGCAATAACCTTCATAGAGATCCTAAATTCCCAAATTTTCTTCTTTATATAATTGATTCAAACCTTAAGCATATCAATCTCCTCTTTTTAGAATTTATCTATCATATTCTCCTAATTCGTATATTAATTAACGAAGCTTTGCAAACATACTTTCCAATAACTCTAACAATGACTCTTCTAATTTTAATTTACCACCTGATCTAAAGATGGTACAGCAATTGATTTCAAATTTACAAAATATTGCAACATAAGCTAAAATTAGTTGTAACATATGTTGC